>JAYMTH010003932.1:0-10330 GCA_036897465.1 Pelargonium australe | reverse complement strand
TTTTTTTCAATTGTGAGAGGTTTTTTGTGTGCAAAATTTTTTTTTTTTTTTTTTTTTTTTTTAATAAAAAAGATCACTGGTTTTGTTTTGATTTGTAGCAAATAAGCACATGACCATGGTCATGGTAATGGAGCTGTTGTTTGAAGCTCCACAGTGCAGTGCTGGGAGGAAGAAGATGGGTCCAATGTAGATATTAAAAAATGTTTAGGGTAAATATGTAATTTTGCATTTTATCCAGGTGGGACAATGAGGTGGCATGACAGGTAGGATTAGAGTCTGTCTAGTGCAATGAAAATGACAGGTAAGCACCGCTTAACGGATTCTGTTAAGAAAATTGACAGTAGGGACCATCGCGGAACAAAATTCTCATTTTTGGACGTTTTCGGAACGGTTCAAAGTTCGGGGACTACTGGGGAACAAACTGCAAAGTTCAGGGACCATTGGAGATAAAAAAACCTAAGTAATATTGTAGCCATGTTCTGCATTGCAACGACAATTTTGTTTATTGCTGTGAGAGTTTATATGGCTAGAAAGGCAAGGTATAGCCGTCCTTCTGGCTCTGTAGCTGATCTTGTCAGGCGTGGCCAGCTAAGATCTGATAGAAGAGGCATGTATGTTTCTTGTATTTACCACTTCTTGCTATCTCTTTGTGAGAGTGTTTTTGTACAAGGAGTTTGTTAGTTCCTTACTTATACTCATTGTGCAATAATAAGCGGTTTTGCTGATATGAACTTTTTACAACAGCTCAAGCCCTCTAAAGTATGAAGATCCTTTCAATAATCCCTTGGTAAAGTTTGGTAAGAGCAATTCGACATAGAAATGTGCGGTAAGGTCTATCGTTTAGCTCCAGTTACTCTTACTGAAGAGGAACAGAGCATCCATCAAAAGAGAAGGTCACGGGTATACCAATGGAAGAGGCCAACAATATTCCTTAAAGAAGGGGATTCAATACCTCCTGAAGTTTATCCTGACACAATCAGATGGATTCCTGCAAATCATCCTTTTGCAACCACTGCTGGCACAAAACATGCAATGTATATCAAAAGAACGGTGTGCCATTCCGTATTAAGGCCGAGCATGAGGCCCTGCAGAGAAAGCTTCAAGCATTACAAAGTGTAAGTATTATCAAATCTTTACTTGAGCCTTGTTGTTGGAAAGGGGAAAAACGAAAGCTATGTCTTTATACGAATTGGATTGTTATCGAAACGGTAGAAAAGGGTATGCCTTGCTTCCTAGTTCTTAAATTTAGGTCGATATGTTATTCACTAATCATTGCCTAGCTTCCCAGCTGTGGAGTTCATTGTACACATTGCATGAACTTTGGAATATTTATAGGATCGTATAAATTACCCATAGTAAATAGTCTTCACTAAATATGTATACAATTCTACATGATAACATATCAGCATTTGACTTCATCACGTGTCTTAACCCTATCTTAGAGCTTTTGACACCTTACCGCACCAAAGTGGTATCTTACACCACCACCACCACCACCAAAGATGTGTTGAGTGGGAATTGATCCTGAGACCTCCCACTCACACAGTTGGATTAACCAACTGCGCCACTCTTAGTGGTTAATAACTTATAAATTACACTCGTTTTTCTTTTGCTCCTCTTAAATTGGACTTCTGCGATGTATAGTTATTGCGGTGATAATTTGTGGTTAGTGGTTGGGGTACTCACATGTGCTTGCCTTGAGCAAATAATATCATATCGTAGCTTCTAAAAATTGTTGTGATAGAACCTGCATCGCGTAGTCGTGGCCTTGGTTTATAACTGCATCATACCATATACTTTGCCTGATTTTGCAAAACTCCATGAAAATTCTTATCGTTTGTTTGCAGGAGCAAAAACTCGATAACTTGGTGATTGATCCCAGCAATGCTAAGGATTTTGAGAGGCCATTCAAGTCATGTCCAAAGTCACATGAGCAAGCAGATCAAGGTGGGATTAATAATAAACCTGGTAATTCTATGCCTTCTTCATCAGATCATGCTCCATATTACTTTTGAAGTAATTAGTTCTACAATGAAATGCAGAAACCCTAAGATCACATCTGGTTTGGCATTGTTACAGAGACAAATCGCGAAATCTAGACCTTCATTTGGAACTACCTCAAGTTTTTTGATCTACCGTCGACCCTTCCCATATATAAAGTCTGGCTAAGAAACTGATGCCCCCACTGTAAATAGAATGGCTTTCTTCCAAAATTCCTTTTGAAAAAGTAGTGTACCTTACCTGCATATTCCATGGTATTGCACTCTGATTTCATTGCCAGTAGTTTATGGTATTGGTAGTGTTTGTATTTCATTGTCTTCTTGGATAAATACACTAAATTTCATTTATTATTTATTTTCATAAAGATGTTCCAGAAAATTTCTTATTGATTACATTATTGCTATAATAGTTATGTAATTATCAAATTTGTTCATTTTGACTTTACCATAAAAATATCATGATTCCAAAAACAGGCATAACAAAGTTGCAAAACTAGTACACTTATGTTATAGCCAAATGCACATGTTTACTGGAAATTTTGGGTATCATTTCACTTTTACCAAAGATTGGCTTCAGCACAATGGTCCAAACTCCAAAATGACATTTTGCCTTACCATACATACTATTATGCAAAAATATAATTATAATTGAAAAAAAAAATGACTAGTCTGTTTCAATGCAAACACATCTTCCCTCTCTCATTACAATGACCACCTGCAAAATCTCCAAACAGAAGATGGATGGCATCTGTAGCAGCCCATGCACGCTGCGGCGAAAAAAATAGACAACTTGTTTAAATTCTGGAAAATTTCACATCTTTGCAGCATCAGCTTGTCTTGCACCAACTGCAAAGAACTCGATAATGACTTCAAGAGGCATGCCTTTGGTTTCTGGGACTTTGAGGTAGATAAAGACCCACGAGATTACACAAACAACAGCATAGATGCCAAAGATACCGGCCAGGCCCAGTGAAGAGAGCAGCACGGGTAGTGTGTATGTGACAATGATGTCCGAAATCCAATAAGACAGAGCAGTTATGGCAATGCAGAGGCCACGGACCCTCGTGGGGAAGATTTCAGAACACAAGATATTTGGAATTGGGCCATACCCTGTGACGAAGCAGCAGAAGTAAATCACCACGCAAACTGTTGAGATCGCTGCATTGACAACTGTGCTCAAGGTAATCAATTCTCCCAGGACCAGAATGATAAGAGTTACTATCAGCACAGGAATTGTGGTGAGTAGCAGCTGCCTGCAATTACAGAACAATATCTTTCATCAGAATTGAGAATTATCGGATGGAAGCTGCAAAAGCGACGCTAAGTCTCTATAATGAGATAGCTTCTGGCCTTCAAGACAACACTCAGGTGGTTTTTGCATTTGATGTGGGATTTAATCTATGGAAATCGCATTTAAGGTTACCATGTCTATCTGCTTTTTTCACAGATGTCACATGATATTAACTACCAAGAAATAAACGGGTCATCATGTGTTTTAAATTGATAAAAACAGGTTTCGAAGAGGACTAATAACATTGTCAAATTATGTGTGAAAAAGAATGAGTGGATAAAACATATATATCACCTTCTGCCTGAGATATCCATGAGCCTCATGGCTACAGCAATACAAGGAAGCATCAACAAAGTGGTCAACGCACTAATAAGGAATGAGGCAGACTCTGTACCAAGGCCCAAGCTCGCAAGAAGAACTTCAACACCCGCTTCCTCAAGAATTTGAGGGGTGTAGTACAAAACCCCGTTGATACCAGAAAACTACACATATCAGGATGATCACATTTAGTATTATATAAGTAACTCAATACCCCAAATTATGAAATTCTTTCAATTGGGCCACACGAAACTCTCTCTGTTTGGCAGAGGCAAGAAAAAACATAAAATTGATTATGTATGCAACCATCAAATTTGTCGAGATATTCTGCAGGGCAACTATCTATATCATTTTAGTGATTCAAGTAACATGATGCTGTGTGGCAGGGGATGATTTTGAAGTGACCAAGTTGAACCTTTAGTTCTTCCAAGATTTAATAAGACTGAAAACTCAAAGAATGAAAGGACAATTGATATTAATAAGTAAAATAAACTCGCTTGATGACACTATACAAAAAAGGGTAAAAAAAAAAAGAGCGGAGAAGACAGATTTATAGTATGGGTGGCCAGTGGCCACTGTTTTCAACTTTCCATTCTGATTTATCAGAAGGTAAAAAACAATTGCTCCCTTTTGAATTCCTACACTAAGAAACAATGCATGATCAGATGCTGGTTCAAAAGGAATGACTCTAATTGGCTCTTTGAAGTGGTTTCACTTTCAGATGCATCACAGGTGACCATTGAAAGGGGAAATGGCAAGTAGAACAAGAGGGGTAGTCATGAAACCCACAGATATTGAGTTGAATTGAGTTAAGTGGGCGACTAATATTGTTTAAATTCAATCATTCAACAGGAGTAAAAGTAGAGCAATAGAGCATATTTAAAAGCATTAACTACCTGCTGAAGTATCTGAATTCCAACCCCAACCACCAATGCACGCTTGATTCCCGGATCAGAAAGAGCTCCCCAAATTGGTATCTTCGAAGCTGTTTGAGACGGGTGAACCATTGCAGGCCCAACAGGATGCTGGTCCAAAAGTGCCTTGGAGTAAAGAGCAGGCTGGCTTACCAGAGCAGCAGCCTGTATATACTCACCATCTTCAGGAACATCACCACCAGGAAGTGAAACAAGAGACCCACGTCTGGATCCAGGGACTCCCTCCTGATGCAAATAAATCCTTTTAAATCCTCCTTCCTTCTTTCCATCTTCACCTTCTCTCTCTGACCACTTCCAGGCCAACTGCCAGCCACCACCAATGCCGGTACTACCAGCTGCCTCCCCAGTTCCGTCTACAAGACTGCTATTGCGTCTCATGCTAAGAACACTTCCATGGGAAGTAGGGTTTACCATGTCCTTTTCCAAGCTTGTTGTCTGACGCGAGATCAATGGACTATGCAAATTGTCATCAGAGTCTGCACCAGTCTCTGATGCGTAGCCTTCACCTTCCCTCTGAAGACTCTCTTCATCCCACTGTTCGTTTTTAATGTGAGGCTCTGCTGTACTGAACATACTGCCAAAAGTAGGAAAAAGCATGCTTCGCATACTTCCTGTCCCTGTATCTGGAAGCTTCTCATGGACACTGCCAAATAGAGTCACAAGAGGATCCATGAGCATACTTTGATTCGCCAAGCTTCCATGACGAGAGACGAGACCAATAGAACTCTGTCCTGTGACAGGTTTGGCAACCCAGGATAGACCTGCTTCAGGTCCATATAACTTGATTTTGTCTTTGTCAATAGTTGCTTCCTGACCATCAGCAAGTTCATCATCTGGGCCTATTATGTACTCTTCTATAGAAGTTTCACCCCCAACTGCAAGACCTTCAACGAGCAAAGCCATCTCACCTGCGGATCAAAGAAGATTCAGCATAATTTGTTAATTAGTCAAAATCAATTCAAATAGACGGAAAAGTTAGTTTTAGTCAGCAAATCTATAGTTAGAACACATTAATGTGCCACAAATAAAAAATAAATCAAAGAAGCTTCCGCTAGAGCGATCAGATAATTAATCAAGATCTATTCATAAAATGGGAAAAGTTTGAATTAGCTACACTTTATGTAGTCATCAGTTTTAAAACCTATTACATATTTATTTCTTTAACAAAGGATGATGACATCTGAGATTTTTCAGTTATATCAAGTAAATATAAAAGGATGCAAGACATATAATCATTAATTGCTCATTGTACCAAGGCAAAGTAAATGAGAATAATAAAGACGTGCTGAGTAAACAGATTCATGAATAAGTAGCCATTAGATATCTTCCAAAACACATGCCAATTTCACCACAACTAATTCCATATTCAAATTAATGTTAAAGAACGCTCATATCAACATCTTATACTGGAGCATATAGTTAAACATAACTCCAGAGTGGTACATTAACCTGCCCATGTTCATGTAGAATGCAAGATGATGAGAGTACATTTCTGATAAATTGTATAAGGCAAGCTTAACTTGAGTTGAAGTCAGAGAAAACATCAATACACAGGATTAGAAGCTTCATGCTTGCATGTTAATCATGAGGGAGTTGCTAGGTTGCAATTGTTACATAGACCTATCACTTTGTATATCATTAATCATGTTTATTAGCCTGGACAAGGCAGTTGCTTCTAAAAAATCTTAACACAAGTGCACATGAGAGCATGAGATAGAGTTTTCAAAATTGCTAAATGATTTCTCAAAATAGAACAATCATCTCCTGAGATTTTATTTTTTTGGATGATAGAGGATTATCCTCAATAAATAGTCACAATAAATATACGAACATACAGCACAACAAATCATCATAAAGGAAGCTATGTATGGAATATTCGGTTCCTCGAAAAGTAAGCATTCAATTTCACATATACAAGTATTAAATATATATGTAATACATTAATGCTTAAGTAGGCCATGAAATGAGGTTAGCTAGTGTACTATGTTGTCTTTACCTATGAATAGGTATCAGGAAAAATTATCAAGGAGACCATGCACTTAGAAATAATATATTAATTTCTGTGAACAATTAAGCGATAGAAAATGAACCTGAGACATCTTCTCTGCCACGTAGTCTCTGAAGAACCTGTTTTGCCTCTGCCATTCTTCCTTTACTCACAAGCCACCGAGGGGATTCAGGCAAGTAAAATATTGTTAGTAAAAAGTAAAGCAGAGAAGGAATGGAAAGAACCCCAAGCATTATCCGCCAGTTCGGAGAGGTCATCAGTGACATCCCAAAAACCATGCAATATGACAGAAACATGCCACCTGAACCAGTGAATTGCGGAAGAGTATTTAACATTCCCCTAATCTCTGATGGAGCAGTCTCAGATATATAGACTGGAACAAGAGTAACTGCCAGACCAATGCCAAACCCGTCCAACAGCCTAGCTAAGCATAAAACATAGACATTGGGCGACCATAACATTATCAGACCACTCACGAAATAGAACATTGACGACATAATAAGCATTGGGCGCCGGCCAATCCAATCTGATATGGGTCCAGAGCATGTTGTAATCGCTGTGGCTCCAATGAGAGACATGGCCACAACAAGACCTTCAACAGTTGTAGCCAACACAAGATCCTTCTTAATGTAAACAATAGCCCCTGAAAGATACAGCATGCAGATTTAGTACTCATCACCATATGGTAACAACATAGTAACAACAATGCAGAGAGTAGAGTTATTTCTATAAAAATTGAAAAGCAAATCATGACCAATTGAGGAAAACCCATCTTTACATAGACATCATTTTAAACTCAAATCATATGTGCCTTGATTCACTTTATAAGAGTTAGAGGAAAAAAGTACCTGCAATAGTAGCATTATCCCATCCTTGTAAGAAGTTACCAATGGTGGCACTAATAGCCACTAGAACAGCTCCCCTCATCTTCTCAAACTGCAGCCAAACTGAAAGAAAAGAAAACCCAGATCACAAATCAAGCAATGAACACCACCACAACAACCCCCAGATCTTAGAACACTCATCAATCCTCACCAATTTATGTTATCTCAGAAAAGGCTAATGGGTCTACAAACTCATCTGTAAAACTTAACCTTCACTAAACAAATCAACCCCACAAACCCACAAACCCCAAATCCCTCATCATTAACACTAAATTATTGCAGTAACAAGCAGACGAGGTTCATGAACGAAGAAAGTAGAGAAAACTCCTCACCAATTCATGGTCTCTCAGAAAAAGCTAATGGGTCTACAAACTCATCAGCAAAACTTAACCTTTACTAATCAAATCAACCCCACAAACCCCAAATCCCTATCATTATCATTAAATAATTGCAGTAACAAGCAGACGAGAGACAACCCATCAACATCAGAGCATCAAATCGAATGAAGAAACTGGAAAGTTCAGGATAATTGGTAGGAACAGTTACCTCAAGACCAGCCCACAATTGAGGTAAAGAGCCAAATCTGAGAGTACACACACACACAACACTGCACAGGAAGAGGAAGAGAGGGAAGAAGATAAAGGCTGGGGTTGAAAGAGAGCACAGTGAGCGTTTAAAAGAGTGTACAGCTCGGAGACACACTGATGTACAGGGCATGAACTGGAATCTTAGTATACAGACAAAACATCCTCATAACATACGAAGATGTAAAATAATAGTAAAAAATTATAGAATAAATAGAATAATGTCACAGGTTTTCTCTTAAATATGGAAATCAACCAAGAAGAGAAGCTGTTAGAATCTGAAAGAGTAATTAAAAACAGAGCCTTTCCCAACAACCCTTCAACATCTGTCGTCACAACTCTGACCCACTTTCCTCTGAATCTCCATTTTTACTTAAAAATACAATAAAACTGAAATCAGAGCAGTTAACAGAATGAAATTAGGAAAATAAAATATTAATATTGAAGGAAAATACTATTTCGCGACCATGAAAACGGACCGATAACGACCGTAGACCATTGATAGATGCTGTTGAATAAAATCAAAATATAATGTAATTATCAATATAAATATTTTTTGGAGCTGTGGAGTTGAATTTGTGGTTGCTTTGTGCATTGCGGAGTTTCTTTTTCTCTGATTTTTCTTTTCTTTTCTTTTCGGCCTTTTCCCAAGTTAAAGAGTTGAACCTTTTCCACAATTTGTTCGAATATTCCAATGATTTTCTACTTTGGGATTCAAGAAATTTAATTTTTTTTTTCCTTGTACATCTATAAACCTACGGAAAGATAAGGTTTTGATGGTTTCATTTTACAAATGTTGTCGTTGGTGTGTAAATGCATAAGCATCAGTTGACAAGTGAAACATTTAACTCTCAAAAGGTTTCCTTTTATATTCCTAATTATTAGGGAAGAAAACTAATTTAGGTCAAATGATTTTGTGTCTCTTGTACTCAATTTATTAAATTTATTTATAGTTTTATTATCTAATTAAAATACTGCATGATTCGAATATTTTGACTCGTTAGATTTTTATTGTATCTCATATGATCTACTGACGTAGATAAATATTTGTCACGTCAACACTTGAAGGCACGTGGATATGACACACCATTGTAGATTGAATATGTAATGAAACAGTGTGTACGTTTAGTTGTTTCTTCTATTTTGTACGTCTCTTCACTCCATTCGTCTTTCCCTCATTGTTGATTTCGTCCTCAATTCGCCTCTACTTGTTTTTTTCTCATCGCTTTCAACCCTGATCCGTCTGAGATCTTGGTCGATGACCTTCCATCCTCTATCATTTCCGTACCTCTTAGTCAACAAACCAATTATGTCTAAGAGATAGTTAAATTTTTAGGAGAAATAAGTTTTGGGTCTCTTCTTGGTGATTTGTGACTCTCTGTCACCACACACATGCAAGCCGATTTGAGTCCACCATGCATGATGAACTTCGATTAAAATGCACATGCGAGTCAATTCGGATCACCCATGTTTTGAAGTCAGACTGTCACCTTCCCACCGCAAGATGATTGATGTCTCATCTTGATGACCCTTTGTCACCTCATCTTTGCAAAAGGATCTTGTAGGTTCATCCCAATCCTTCTTCGGTCTATGTGAATCGTGATAACTAACATAGTTAGAAAATCATTAAAAACACATACCTAATTTGAATTATTCTAAGATACGAAAAAATTAGGTGTTCTTTTTGAATCAAGATCTTGACCCTGTGTTTCATTACCTCTGGAATAAAATAGAACGAAACAAAATCTACCCGTCAATGTTATAGTAGGAGCAGTGAAGACTATTAGCTAGCTATAACAATTACGTGGCCAATCAGTGTTGCATGTGGTTGTGTTGCGGTCGCATCATATCATGTTCATGCATGCAGCAACTTCCTTTTTTTTCTTATTAGTATTAAATCCTTCCGATAATACCGGTAGATCTCTACACCACGTTTCCGTCTCAGTCCAGAGTTCCATTTTGGTGAAAAAGGCTTCAGAAATCAACAACATTTCGGATCAATTTGAGAAAGAGGTCCACACCACATTCCTCAAATACCGGAAAAAGCATGTATTATAAACATTTCATTCATATTCGTCGCAAAGTAATTTTAATGAAGCGTTACTATTTGTAGTTTTTCACTTATCAAATAATTTTTATTTTCTATATAAATATTTTATCCCATTTCAGGAACACCTTTATAGAAAACAAAAATAAAAAATTAGCATGTATAAACATCTGAAGTAAATTTAAGCTTTTATATATATATATATATGGTAAAATGTATATCAGTTGCAATTTGAGAAGCCAATGAGGTGATGACACCTCATT
>JAYMTH010003931.1:0-10331 GCA_036897465.1 Pelargonium australe | reverse complement strand
TTTAAATGTTTTTATAATCTTATTATATTAATATATTTTATCCAATCCATTAAAGTCTTCGAAAAAAAATAATAATAATGAATCTGACTAGATAGGGAAAAGTCATGAATTTTTGTGGGTTCAAAACTTACATGAATATTGCTATGTAATCATACATATTCATGAAAAAGATGGAATCATTTATAAACTAATATAATGCAATATTCTACAAATGCACCTATTAGAAATTTAGTTATTATATTATATCCATATTACTGATGTAGACCCAACCATGATTAGTACTCACAAAGAAACAATGAATTTACTACACATAATTATTTAGAAGATTCAAAGTAATTATTTATGGATTAAAACCCTTGATTTTCTAACATTTATTTATATATGGTCAAGACCTTTCAATATAATATTTTTTGTCAAAGTAAATATGTTGTTGTGATCACTCCTAATTTAAAAGTTATCTCACAGGGGCGTTAGCCGGTTTGGTGCCTTGGAGCTGGAGCTGATAGAAGTCATGACGATTCGTAAAGCTTTTTCTTGGGCAACTAGTGTTCAAAATTGAAAGCGAGTGGTTTTTGAATCTGATGTGAAAGAGGTGGACAGAGCTATAAAGACCAGAGATGATGATTTTCTCAATTGCCTCGAGTCTTATATATTATGAGATTTTGTCAAATTCTTCTAGTTTTGAGTTTATTGATTTTTGTTTCAAGGATAGATTAGCTAACCAAGTAGCGACAGGGTTAGGGGTTGGGTGGGGGTCGTCTATCCCATCCAGCCCGATGATTTGTTAGCTTTGGATTTGTCTCATTAATAGTTCCCCTCCTATTTTTTGTAATCTCAAATGGTTCTTATCAACCAAATTGTTTCTTAGTTTTCCTCAAACATTTTTTAAGATACATATAAAAATTATTTGGTAATTCAAGTCATGAATCAAGCTAAGAACATGAGTAAAACACAAGAAATACAAACAAATTGTCTCTTTTGTTTCTCAAAACAAATTGTCCTATAAGCTGTCCATTGTTGTAAGTTAGTCCAAGGTTGAATTTTTTTTTTTGTTTGGCTTCAAAAATTAGATTGGTATCAATGAAATTTCCTAGTTGGTTCTGTCTAGGAGATTCGCTGACCTTATCAAGGTATTGCATATAGAACAATAATATATAAAATTTATAATCTTGGTCATCATCTCCTATTTATATATAATTTTGATACTTTTGAGTACTCAATCTTAAAGAATTGTCCAAGAAAGGGTCTTTGGAATTGTTGGTACTCAGCTGAGGCTGCACCAATACATGTTGAAAGCAACATATAGCCGTTGAAAATCAAATCAAGCCAAATGAATCTCACACTACATAATTTTACTTTGAAGTTACTATTTTTTTAACAAAGATCCGAGAACCCTAACCAAATGCCAACATTTTACATGTCCGGGTCCAATCTCATCCCCTAGACATTAGGAGTACTAAAGAATCTTGCATCGATCGATAATGTTGACTTTGTAACAATAAAAGCTCATACCACATGTGTAATTCAACGATAAATTTTGAAATTATTGGTCATCAGGTTCAAATCTTGAAGTCAGCTCCTAAAGACTTTGTGAGAGAATAATTTTGAAGTGGTTAAGGTGGATTGCGCCCAACAAGAGTTGACAATCTGGCCATGAACTATCTGGTACCCGACACTACTTTCAGGTCAACCAAACCCGCAAAATTCAATGTATTTTAGGCCAATAACCCGAACTACTTTACGGTGGGGTTAGAGTTTACCAACCCAAACCTGACATTCGATTTGCTAGCTTTATTCCCTACGACTTGGCCATCATGTTCAAATTTTGTGGTCAACTCCTAAGATTATTGATGAGTGAATAATTTTAACACGTGTAAAAGCTTATTCATAGCCTTATATAATATATAAGAAAAGAATACAAACGAGCCAATTTCTTCAATTAACAACACTTGCCGTCCTACAATTCAAAGATGAGAGGACACAAGGAAATTTCCCTAGAAAAAAAAAAAAAAAAGGGTTTCCTCCTTATAACAATCTTCCAATCAGCCTAATTTTGCATATCACCTAACCACAATCACTCTCTTCATTTCCTCCCAAACAAACATGCGCTGCTTTTCAATACTCAAGCAACTGCTCATATCAGCCTTGTTGATCCTTGCTCTCACTCATCAATCCCATTCTTTCAATCTCAGCTACCCAACATTCCGAGACGGAGTCGATGAAATCGACTTCTTCAAAAACACATCTTACATCGTGTACGGTGCCATCCAAGTCACACCCGATGTCAGCGTATCATCGATCTCTAACAAGTTCGGGCGCATAGTCCACAAGAAGCCTTTCAGGCTGTGGAGCAAGACCACCAACACAACTGCATCTTTCAACTCCACCTTTGTCATCAACATCACTCCCCGGACGTTTCCCGGCGGCGAAGGCCTGGCCTTTATCATAGCCAAGGACCCAAATCCTCCAAGTAACAGCCAGGGACAGTGGCTCGGGATTGTGAACCAAGCCACAAATGGGTCCTCTCAAGCCAGTATTGTGGCTATTGAGTTTGACACCAGGAAGAGCTACCCTGGGGACATTGATGGCAACCATGTTGGCTTGGATGTCAACAGTATATACTCCATCAAACAAGAGTCACTGGCAAGCCATGGTGTTAATCTCACTGCAGGTGGTACCAATGTTTACGTGCGTGTTGAGTATGATGGTGAAGAAATTTCTGTGTTCGTGTCCATGACAGAGGAGTTTTCGGGTGATCCTGTGCTCTCCGAGGTTCTTGACCTCTCTGCATATCTCCCGGAAAAGGTTTTCGTGGGGTTTGCGGGTTCGACTAGCAATTACACAGAGCTCAACTGTGTGAAGTCATGGGAATTCTATGGTGAAGACATAGATGTTGAACATTCTAAGTTGTGGGTTTTCATTGCAGTTCCAATAGCAGCAGTTTTGCTGATCTGTGGAGCTGTGTATTACTTCTTTTGGGACAGGAAGCATCGGATAGCGATGGAGGAGGATGCTTATCCACGGATAGAGGACCAGATCTCGGGCTCTTCCATGGCTCCGAGGAAGTTTAAGCTCAAGGAACTCAAGAGAGCAACAGGCAGATTTGACATCAAGAACAAGCTGGGACGGGGAGGATTCGGAACAGTCTATAAAGGGTGGCTGTTGAACAGAGAGGTGGCTGTGAAGAGAATCTCCAAGGATTCGCGGCAAGGCAAGCAAGAATTCATAGCGGAAGTCACAACAATCGGAAGCCTCCACCACAAGAATCTTGTGAAACTAATCGGATGGTGCTACGAGAGCCGTGAGTTCCTAATAGTGTACGAGTTCATGCCACATGGTAGCCTTGACAAGTACATATTTGCAGATAAGAAGTTTGGCCTAAGTGGGGAGGACTTGGCACTCGGCTGGGAAAGAAGGAGGACTATCATTTTCGGGGTGGCGAAGGCCTTGGATTATCTCCACAATGGGTGCGAGAAGAAGGTGCTGCACCGGGACATTAAGGCGAGCAACATTATGCTGGATTCCGAGTATAATGCGAAATTAGGAGACTTCGGGTTGGCTCGAACCATTCAGCAGAGTGAAATGACTCACCACTCCACCAAGGAGATTGCAGGAACACCAGGCTACATGGCCCCGGAAAGCATGCTGACCGGGAGAGCCACGATGGAGACTGATGTTTATGCTTTCGGTGTTCTTGTGCTGGAAGTTGTGTGCGGGAGGAAGCCTGGAAATCAAGGCGACGACGACGACAGCAACATGGTGTACTGGCTATGGCACCTTCGCAGCAAGAACAGGATTCTTGATGCGGTAGATTCCAAGCTGAAAGGAGAGTTTGAGAGGGATGAGATGGAGTACCTGATGATTCTGGGGCTGGCTTGTTGCCATCCCAACCCGCACATGAGGCCTTCCATGAAATTTGTGTTGCAGGTTCTCACAGGAGAAGCCGACCCACCAGATTTGCCCATGGAGAGACCTGCTTTCATGTGGCCAGCTATGCCTCCGTCTTTCTCGAAGGACATGGACCATTCTCTCGCCGGAGGCCAACTTACTCCGTTCACGCAACTCTCCGGGAGATGAGGAGGCTGTTCCTTCCAATGACTCAATTCAATACACCTGTAAATACAACAGTTACAAGCTTTTAGTTCCAGTTATTAGACATCAAATTTTACGTAAGAATCTGTAACATAAATGAAAGTGAAACAAACAAATGTTTTTTCCATCCAAAACTCAATGTATTGAGAAAGAAATAGAGAATTGTGCTTGTATATACTGTATCTATGAGTATTTCAACAGAACACTATGAAATTATGCCTTTCCAAATGCACATGGTAATCAATCTAGTTTCAGTTGTAATCAAAATCCATACTGGATCACACAATTAATGAACACTGGTTACAATTAATTTAACTCAACAATGAATGTTCAAAATCTAATCATCAGGCACCACCAGTTTGCACGGTTAAGTCTTGTATTCCCAAGTCATGGTATAAATGATGGACGAATTGGAGTGTCGGGTGATCATCCATCCCTTGCTTCACCTGGCAAGAGTCATATCCACCAAATACAACCAGTCAATTTCAACCTAAATAATGCATACAGAGAAACTACCAGAATTCACGCATCAACACCATTTACATACTTCCTTGATCCCATTTATACTGTCTCCTATTCTAAAAATGGATGTCTCAGTTTACCAGTCCACTTTTACTTTTGACAAATATATTATGTTTGGATTATAAGTTATAACCACCCGAGTTAGTTACAAATAATGACACATGTGGGTAAATCAAGCACAAATATGTAATAAAACTATCCTTCATGTTTGTGAGAAGATAAATAAGACAGTTATTTTGGGATAGAGTATAAAACAAGCATTTTCAGTAATTTACCTGAATTGAGACTGAGCCAACAACATGACCAGGCACCAATTCCCAAAAACGAGCCTCAGAAACTTCAGAAACATCCTCACGAACAGTAATCTAAATAAGAACATATCATTTTCATCGCAACAGCACAATAATATACTTCTTATGGTAAACATAATCATTATAAGAGAAACGAACCTGTCTCAAGCATTTGTTCAGAGCCGAAGATGGAATGCTAGGTGGTGACATTTGAAGCAAAATGCCACCGGTTGCTTTAAAAAGTGGCATGACAAGCATGGAAACTGCAACTGAAACTAGTCCCAAGCACAAAACTTCAGCATTCTTAACCCTGCAAAATTTTAGCATACGTTATACATGGCAGAAAGGTAGAGGAAGAGATGACTGAGAACAAAGCCGGAATTACCCAAGGGACAAAAACCAGGATGCCAATATCAAACCTGCACTGAGAAACAAATACATGTGCACTGGTTTAAGATAACATATAAGCAAAACAAATGAACTGGGAAAAGAAGCAAGCTTGACACTAGACACATAGTACATGGGAAGGAAAGAGCATGTTGCACCTGCGGATGGAATCTGCAAGAACATGAAGGCAAACAGCGTGATAATTCATATCCTCAGCTTTTCTGTATACTGCATCAAACATGTGAAATGAAGAACCCTTTAATCTCAACAATTAATCTTGGCTTGCTTTTCAATCACAAATGATCATACACAATGTCAACAAGTAGACTGAATCATGACGAACTTTAACAATCCATTAAGTGTAATAGATTTTTTACCAAGAGTAACACGAGCATAATTTCTGAAGAACCAAACGCCAATAAGATTCACCAGTAAATTTGTAACCGCCGAAACAATCAAGTAATGCCTATACAATTATTAGTAGATATATCGTCAAAATTTTGTATTGTGTCACTAAACAACATGAACAACAAAAGCCTAATCAATATATTTCTGATCTAACGATGCATTAATACTAAATATTCATTTATCATGTGGTGGGTGGTGATACTAGATGTAGATTATAGTCGAACACAGAAAAATATGGCATAGTTCTTTAAAACCTTTACCAATTTGATTCAACTGATATCTGTTATTAATCTAATTATGTTGCATATATGTAAAGAAGAACCATTATGTCAGCTAGCATCAATTTATACGAGGCATTACTATACAAACAGAAAACATCTTTTTTTGTGTATGCAGCCAAATTGAACAAATATGCAAACTGAAATGGATGGGAAGGTACTTGCTGCTAATATTTACATTAAAGCAGCTAAATAAATTTTCATGACTATAACATTTGCATCATGCATGGACATAAAAAGGAATTTCACATTATATTATACCACAAACATCTCCTAAACAAACTTGGCAGTTTGATCTCCATTTCTTTTAAAGTTAATAGTTAATGATGTCTCATTTATTTAATAATCTAAGCATGAAATTGAACAGGACGTCCACCTCTCTACCTTGAGAAGACACTTAAAAGTCTATCTTAGGAACAAAAATGAAATACCACTAAAAATCCTAACCCAGAAACTATATAATTCGTAGCATGAGATAAAACAATATAATGAAGAAATTTTTTCTTGTAGTGACAGCAAAAGTAAGGAAAAATGCATTTAACAACTAATTTGTGCACGCAATTAACTTACTTGTGCTCAGATTCATCTTGTATGAATGCATGAAGCGCTTCAACAGCCAAGGAGAATGACAGAAACAAAAGGAACAGCTGTCTATACAGGCAGCAGAATCAAGATATGAAAATGCTAGCCAAGAAAATGAAAGAATCATATTTCAGCTGCAACAACTATCATGCCAGGATGACACTGATGGTGCATAAATAATTCATATCAAGGGAGACTTCAAATTATATTGCTCCCCAAAAAAAGGTATTAAAAAAAAAAAAAAAAAAATTGTGTACGTGTTCAGAACATTTGACGAAGAAAACAATGGTCCTCCAACCTTAACTTCATATTATACATAAAACAAGCACATTGCTTAAACACTACATCTTTTTCAAAATCATAAACACAAAAATACTATAATACTCCTTTCATCCCAAAACGAGTGTCTTGTCTCTCTAAAAAAATTGCCCCAAAATTAGTGTCCTTTCCTTTTTGGGAAGATAGTTACACATGGATTACCAATAATACCCCTATAATAAGTTTGTTTGTTACAACAAACACACATGGGGGTACATGGGGAAATATCTTAACACCAACTCACTTCTTTATTTTATTTTTCCATAGAATGAATACAAGACACTCATTTTAGAATAACACTACATTAGCAATTTGTAACAAGTATATTAAGACTTTCACATATATATAATTGTTTTCACAATAAGTTATGGCGGGATATTTAGGTTTAAGCAACAAATGTCAGTTGAACAAATGGTTTAGTACTTTAATGTCAAACAGAGAAAAAGAAAGCATCCCCTACACAACAATCCTTCCCAAGTAATGTGAACTGGTATGACATAGTAAATGTAACATACTTACAGCATTGGTGAAGGCAGACAAAACTTCAAGCCTTTTGAACCTGAATTAATAAAAACATCATGATATATTAAACTCACTCTAGACTCCAACATAATATCTCATTGACATAATAAGATCAAAATGTAAATGAATCCAATACTATATATATGTATTGCACTGGATGGCTAGAAAATGACAAATCAGAAATAAATTTCTGTAGGTTGGCATCAGTTTCTAGCAGGACCCTATCCTGATAACCCCGTTGATGATGTTTTACTAGTCAAGTTTATTGTGCCTTGTAAAATGTAAAGGCGTTCAAATCTCACCCGTAAGTGTAAGTCCTGTCCGGCTTTCTTCGAGAAGCAGCCATCGCAAACAATGAAAAAGTCAGTAGGCCACATCCAAATGTCAAGTGAAATGCATCAGATACCAAACCTGCAAAAGAGACACCAACAAACTCAAATGGAATCACCAAGGTCACATGAATTGACATGAACCACGGGCGCCAAGCCCCAATAAATGATGTACCAGTAACTAAAGCAATCTAAAATATTTGTCCAACAGAATTCAAATTTTGGAATATAACATGACTGTTCTTGAATAATATATCTTTCCAATCCAGAAACTGAAAACTCCAATAACCTCATTTGCATAAACATAAAAATGACAAAAATTCCATACCTACACGCCCAGTGAAAAGGCCAATAGCTAATTCTGCAGTAGAATAGGCCACATTAAGCGTAATCATCAAGAACAATCTCTTCATTGGCCGATTCCCAGACCTTATAAGTTGAAAAACCCACGCCACCAAATTCAAGGCGGAAACTTTCTCATCTGGGTATTTCCCGATGCCGGGAAATCTGTCGCTCTCGTCGAAAGAGTAGACCCCCGACGGAATATCTATGCTGGAAACGCTCCGCGAAAGCAGAGGCTTCATGGAATCGTTAACGATAGAAACCGGCGTGTGGGGTTCATGGGATTGGAGGAACGAGACCTGCCGCGAATACGCGAATCTCCGGTCGCTGCCAAATCCATCGCCACCGTTCCGTGAGATCTGGGAATCATTTTCCGATGCACTGTAATTGAATGATCTGTTCTTGTCCATAACCCAGAAGCTCAATAAACCACTGAGATCAGAAAAAAAATCAATTTTTCGAAACAGCGAGTGAGTGAGTGAGAGAGATGGAGAGAGATGAGAAGTGACCGACTTGGGTTTGGTGATTTATTGCCCATTACGTTAGTAATTAAAACAGTTTAATTTTGATTTTCCAAAGTACCTGGAAGGCATATCCACTTACTCATGTCTTTTTCTCCTTCTATGTTAATTGGTTTGGTTGATGAACTAAAACTGAAAACCAATTCCATATTCATCTGTCAATCACGCAATGGTCAAGACACACATATATACGGGAAAACACGTGAATTCAACTTATTACATTGAGTGGACTGATATTTTGGATTAAATAGAAAGAGTTGTCATGTCTTATAGTTCAAATGATAAAGAAAAATCTAATTCTATAGCAATAAATTTGAATCTAAAATGAAATTATTCATGAACTATTTAGATAATAGATTGGCACATGTCATTTTGGTACATGTATTTTACATGTCACCTATTTGACTGAAGTCGATTGGTCGATGGGATCTAAAGGCTAGACTTGATTGTAGTCGGCTTAGACCTTAAAAAAAGAAACAATTTTTCGTGTGGTTAAATTTGAATTGAGTGTCATATTTTTTTTTTTCTATATTTTTTTATAAGTGATACTTCAAACTTAAATTCACAAATGGTAAAATAAAAAAAATAAAAAGGTCCTACCGGGAGTCAAACCCAAGTCGCTGGATTCAAAATCCGAAGTGCTAACCACTACACCATAGAACCTGATGGTGTGTGGTGTTACTGATGTTTAAGTTCAAATTTTTACCAATCTTGATGGAGCACTTGTGTATAGAAAAGGGAAGATATTAAGATAGAGAAAATCAACAATTGACTAATACCCTGCATGAAGTTGGTCCATGATGCATCCTAGGACTATATTGTGAATATGTCGGTCAATTGAAATTTACTAGAAATGAAAGTGTCATTATTTAATTGCCCACGAAAAAATGACAATCGATCTTTAGTGAAAAACTGAAATTAGTTGCTATATGAAAGGTTGTTTTGTTGTTATAAAATAAGAAAATATATATAGTCTGTGATGTTTGCATATCTCGCAAGTCGTCAAAACCAAATATATAATTTATCTTCAATTGAACGATACCATTGATTGTTTTTTGAATCATTGATAAATGGACAAATCAACAAGAAATATGATATGTGCCAAAAGACTCTAGGCTAGGGTTAAGAGATATAGTCTCTTCCTGAACACTATTGGTTCCTTGTATATATACCTCTTTAAACCGTTGCTTATAAAAAACAAGAAATATGATATGTCATGGTGTAGATTTGAGTATATACAGGCATATTGTGACAATATGCATCATTATATTCTCGAAGATATAATGAATTATTGGAAAGTGACAAAATGTTTTTTTTTTACTGAGACTTTCCTTGAGCTAACAAAGTGCATGAAATGTCTCATCCAAGTGGAGATGTTTAGGAGTTTGCATAAACTGACTCAATATGTGCACTCAATAAATTATGTCTGTTCAACAAAGCCACTCATGCCCGGTAATGCAAGGGAGACCATCAATAAGATACTGAACATCGTAAAGATTTTCGAAATCGTCGAAAAAACCAAGACGTATTCTTTCATAACTCGTCCCTGCAAAGAAAAAAAACGCAGCGCGTGATAACGAGGCACTCTAGATGCCTAGATGGACCATAATTTTCTTATATTTACAAACGTCACTCAAGTCACTCGTATTTATAAAAGGGGAAATTACAGATGTCTACCCCAAACTATCTCTCTTTTGCAAGTTACTACCCTAAACTATTTTTTGCAACTTTCGACTACCC
>JAYMTH010003930.1:0-10332 GCA_036897465.1 Pelargonium australe | reverse complement strand
CATGATAAATCGGAGCAAATAAGAGATAAAAGCGGGGATAAAACATAATAAATATCAATCTAAATGTGCACGTGTCACTCTTAAATCGATATTTATTGTATTGTTAAAAAGTGTAACTCAATTATTTTATATTTTCTCAATACAAGACATTTGTAGCTCCTCGTGTACGAGCCTCATTCTGTAAGAGAATTGGAGACTAAAGCAGGAGGTTACAAAATTTTGGGAAAAACGTTGATCATAATCGGGTTTGAAAACATGTGTAACATACAAACATTTGAGATTTTTTTTACTACTAACATATAAAGCAAGAGGTTGCAAAAATTTGGGCAAAACAAGGATCATAATCGGGTTTGATATCATGTGTAACATACAGACATTTGAGTTTTTTTTACTAGTAACAGAACAATTTTGTTAATATGGTTTTACATACATTTTTATATACTTCATTTTTTAAAAGTTTAATTGTTCATCACTAATTTCTTGCAACATACCACAATGGAGCACACACCGTTACATAAAATTCAAGGCATGAGCCCTATATTTCACTTCGGGCATCAAAATAAGTTTCTGACTCACCTCAGTTTAAGTGGTTGACTAACATTCTTATATTTATTTGATAAAATAATTGAGCCCACAAAAGTAAGGCCTAAACCTCCAAAACATAGCCCAAAAAAACCCACCATCTCCAAAAACATGAGCCCACAAAATACAACCCTATCTATTCCCACTCCAAGCCACCGTGCTCTCTGCCGCAGCGCCTCCCAAAGAGGTACCATTTCCATCTCCACTCCACTCATCTTTACTTGGTTGTTCATCGCCCTAATTTCAATTTTTTGATCTCTCATCTGTTTGGCTCTTTGAAATTTCAAGAACACTCACCAATTTTCTGCTCTTTGAAATTTCAAGAACACTCTTAATCATTGGTTTGTTAATACTGCTGCTGTAGAATTTATTAAAATTGAACTAAAAACGTGAATTTTCTATTAGTTATGGACTCTGTGTTCCTAAATTGCTAATTAGACGTTCAACAAAATGCTTTTATTATGTTCTTAATTGGTTTAGGTCCTTGCTCGCTAAGTGTTGGATGAAATGTCTCACTGAATATTGCAAACGTCATGAAACATGTATTCCTCAAAATTTCTTAGTTTGTTAATGCTGGTCTAGACTACATTTGATATATACTACATTGCTGTCTTCAGGTGTACTAAGCTGTGAGTGAATTAGGAGTAGCATCTTCTCAAAGAAGCAGTGAGTGAGTTCATAGATGTTGAAGCGAGTATTTGGCAAGTTTGGGAATGAAGGTGTCATATCCCACTGTGGTGAAGTAGTTAGGCCTTCCTTGTTTGTGCCTACCAGTGCTGTCCACAATGGGGAGCCACCCTTGGAACCGAGGAGCTATTTTGGGGTCGAAGATTTCCTAGACGATGACAATAGCAAGCCATACCGCTACCAGAAGGCGTATAAAAGAAGTAAGGATCCTCGGAAGTATTTATCGTTCAAGAAACGCACTATTGCATTCATGGAGCCTTTTACACTTGATGTGTTGATATCAAAGCGCTTTGTTTCAGCCTCGATCACCCACAGAGTAACTTGTAAGCAGGTTGCAGTTGCCGGTACCAACTCAAAGGATATTAAAGCTGCGCTGCAATCACGCGCTGATATACCTGCATGTTTGGCTGTTGGTCGGTTTTTAGCTCAAAGGGCTAAGGAAGCGGATGTATACACAGCCTGCTATACTCCAAGGGAAAGGGATAAATTTGAAGGGAAGATCAGAGCTGTGGTTCAGTCCATTATTGATAATGGGATTGATATTAAAGTTTATCTGGATTGAAATAGCTACTTTGCTTTTGATACACATAAGCTTGATCCTTGTGTATTTTCTGTAGGTTTAGTTTGTGGATATGAGACATCATTGTCTTATCCTGAAAGTGATGGAAATGGAATAAGCTGGTTCTTGTTTTTTTAGTGTGTAAGGAAAAAAAAAATGAGGTGGTAGCTTGTTGTGTGACCATATCCAAACTCAGAAATCAAAAGTCATTGGCTTGTCAACCATGTTCTGAATCAATTACTCCTTAATTAATCTGTAGTTGTTATGTTATTTTCAACTTGTCCAGTGACTGAGCTAATCTTTTTTATCATATTCTTGGCCATTAATTTGATTGACTTTTGGTTGCTAACAGTTGAAGATTAGTTCAAATCAGTGTAGCTTGGTTGAAGCAGCCCAAGGAGTGACCTACTGAGGCAATTAATTTCTACTACATACTTTTCTTGCAAAACAAATTTGTACTTGCTTGTTGAAAACCATATCTTCTGCCACGACAAGAATTTGGTTTATTCTTCTATTTTTTTCACAGAAATTATGGTTACATCGAGATCTATGGTTCAAGTTTGTTCAGATTGTAATACCAAACCATAGAAGAATCCATCCCTCGACCCTCAGGAGTTATCATGGAACATAGGAGTTATCGTCTTAAATTATGAAGTGACATGCAATGTTGGGATCGATTATTGAAGAACCTTAGGTCATCAATTTTCAGTTCAACTATGTTTCATATTTGGTTTGGTCAGACGTAATAATTAAAGTGATTATAATGTTGATGAGTGCAATGTTTCATCAAATGTATTTACTTGATTTGGCGACACATTCTCAATCTTGAGTTCAGTAAAACTCATCGAAAACGATCTTAGGAATTTGAATTTCTTTCAATAATCAGTGTTTGTACGGTAACCTTGCCAAATTGAAAGATAGGAAATACATGACTCATTGATAGGGTGAAACCAAAACTCATAAAACCATGCAAGTAGGAGTAAAGATAATTAGATAAATATAACGGGTTCAATTTTGGAAAACTGGAGGATTTCTGCAGAAAACACCGATACTGTTCAGTTCAGGTTTTCTGAATGATTCCATGCCCAAGCCTAGGCGAATTCAAGACCGGACATTTCAGCTGCAAACCCTTCAAACCACCTTACATATCCATCTCAATAAGAAGTCTGGTTCATGATGAGAAAAGATGCTAACTTCAAATTTTATTGGTCAGCACAAGTTGTTCGGGCCAGAAATTGTATGTCACGAAAAAAGATCAGCATATCAACAAGCAAAACGAAGAACAAACACATCACAATGAAACCAATGTTTCTCCTCAACTTTTTAGTTTTGTTTTTATGGATTCCATGCATAACATTTTCTGCAGTATACCCCCGCAAGGGAAATACCATCATCACAAGTCTATCACGCATACAAGACACTAGCCATTTGAAACACAATAAACTTAAAGAGAGCCAAAAAAAATCTGGTTTGGAAGCTAAGTATCTTCTCTGCACTGTACAATTCAACCAAACAACAACAGCGGCATCAGTAACATCTGGATCTAATGTGCGAGAAAATGAGTACCTCCTCACTGTGTATTGGGATCAGTCAGCTATCTCTTCCTGCGCTTTGGCTCCACCTAGACATAAAAGAAGGAAAATCAAATAGAAGATTTCAACTAAATTATTTACTTGTCCTCAACTATAAAGAATTGCAAAACAGCTTGGCATAATTTCATTGTATTATAAGTAGCAAATAACACAAGCACAATGTTTTTTCTAAATATAAAATTGTACACGGATCACATATATGGATCACACAAGCTTTGGTGTTCAAATCCAGCCGCTGTATCTCACAGTTCAAGTAATGTTACTTGATGTATTGCCTATTTAAAGGCTCTTGTACTTTTATTCCCCTTGGGGTTCTATTTATAAAAGTATCATTTGCTGATAAATTTGGATTTGGATTTGGCATCAGCCTACCTTCTTAAACATCATGTTTACTTTAACCAATATATTGGTGTACTCATACACCATATAATAAGGAAGCTACACTACCTCTATGATAGTGAAAAGACAGCTTTTATGTACTATGATTCTATACTTAACAACTCGTGAAGCAAATGAAATAGCATCCCTCAGAAGGTCAACATTAAAAAATATCAGCAAATTGCTGATGGGTGGCAACGAAATCATTCCAAACCCTTAATGGCTTGTTTTTGAAACTAACATTTCAT
Source organism: Pelargonium australe (assembly GCA_036897465.1). Lineage (NCBI taxonomy): Eukaryota > Viridiplantae > Streptophyta > Magnoliopsida > Geraniales > Geraniaceae > Pelargonium > Pelargonium australe. The sequence goes on along the minus strand of JAYMTH010003930.1, from coordinate 6,286 downwards.
TGGGAATTCTATAGGTGTCAAATACAATAGCCTTAGGAATTGTTGAACCAATAACCAGTAGAGCATCATCAGTGAAAAATAGAGACATGACTTACATAATAAGACTACAGAAAATTAGCCTGGAACAAACTTCAGCAACATAACTAAAATAATATTTAAATAAAGACCTATTTGGGAGCTCAAAATGGTTGTTGGGGGCTAGAATAACATAAATGAAGCTATAGGTGACATCCAAATGTTCAATTAGCAAACAGAACCATCACATAGCTATAGAAAGCTACTTCTTTAAATCAGAGAAAATAACATAATGTTTTTGGAATAATGGTTTGCCAGTCATTCTTGGTCAAGCAAGAGCATTAATATATTGAAAGACGAAACAAACAAATAGCCATAACATATCCCTATATAATCAACCCTATTTTACCTCCTATTTTCAAACATCAAAATATTTCAAACAAGATCTTTCTTAGTTCAGGAAACTTAAATATAATATTACATCGTCTTTCATTTCACCCTTGCTTGTACAATGGACACTTCCATGTGTACAACAGGCCAACAAAGTCTACACCAATTAAGAGCTCCCATGTAATCATTTCATTATTTTGATCACTTCAATAAATATTCACTAAATTGGCTTTCATTAGCAAAGCAATTCGCTGTTATTTTCTATATTTTCAGCATTAAATGTTGATGCAAATTATTACAGTTATTTCAAATTCATAACAATTCACCAACACTCTTTAGCAAACTAAAAAAAATGATTAAAAATCATAAGATTCTTCACCAGTAAAATCCATAAATTAAATAAACCCACAACAAACTGACTGTGTGACAACACATATGATAAGTATCACAGCAAATGAAAAAAATGAACATGAATGATACTACTCTAACAAGACGACAACAAATGAATACAAAATAAGGATGGTTGAGAGAAGCAAAACCAGGAATAAAATGCTCTCACCTTAGCTTCAAGCGATGGTGATACAGGGAATGAATTCAAGGATCTTTTAGCATCATCTTCAGATGAACAGTCTGAACATAAAAAGTGTTCCAACTTTTTTGCTTCTTCAATCGTCATACCCATACAAGACGGATGAAACCTGCAATGTTATATAAGATGAAAGGAACATCATATTTAAAGGCATACTCGTGAATGAAGATTCAACAATATTTCATGGCTTCATGAAGCGGATGCTTTAGAATAAACAAAATAAAACAATCGGCATTTATTTTCTCATAAAGCAGCTGGTACTTGCTTCTTTTAGCTATCTTTTCAACAAAACCCTAACAATATCCTTTTTCCACTTGTTTAGTTTGGTATAACAGCGATTCTCCATCATTTTGTAACCTACATTGTCTTTATTCATCAAAACTTACCACTTCGGCTCTAAGTTACTTACCAACTTAATTTGATCTCATCAAGGCATCAGAGTTCTGTTTATGGTAGTTGATTGATTACAAACGGTTTAACTCCGATAACTTCAAGTCTATGCATGTTAGCTTTTTAGCTCAAAATTAGTTTTCTTTCCATCAATTTCTTTGATATATTTATCACCTAAAAATTAGAACTTTTTATAAGTTTGGAGTTGAATCATCTGAAATTCTGAATGATTCAGGCTTCAACAACCGTCATTACATGCATACTCTTTCATGAATTAGCACTAATTTAAAAGACAGATGCAAATATAGCTCAACAGGCAAATGCAAATCCAAAATCTACCTCAGCAAGACGACAAAGGCAAATAAGTTCCTATCCAACTTAAAACACATCAATTAATTACCAACACAGCTTCTCCATAGTTTAGATCGCCAACACTAACCAAACAAGAAACAAAATAATAATCTTGAAAGCATTACCCAAATTGAATAGAAATATACAAGCTAGTTTACCAGTCCTTGCACCCATCACACTGCACCATAAGATCGTCCGGGTTGTAAGGCATTTCACACTTGCAATACCTTCAAAAACAAAAACCCACAAACCATTATTCTAAATTCAATTACTGAAACAGCCACAACATTCAAAATCATCCATTCAAATTTCAAACTAACAACCTAGGAGAATATCATAAAATGAAATTAAAAACTGAGAGAAACTCACACAGCCACTCGATCAGGAGTGAATCCTCCAGTTGAAGCCTTGTACTCAAACCTGCAAAAGTAATCCTCAGCCCCAACATTCTCAAGCTTGGTGTAGTTCTTAAAGGAATGCACTATGCATTTCCCTTCAATTGTGTGGGCACTCTGCACATCATAGTGATCCGACAAGAAAAGCTCCTTAGCCCCATGGAACTGCCTCCGACCTCCGAGCGACTCCTCCGGCCGGTAGTACCACTGGACACGCACCTTGATGTTGTTCCGATGATCGGCTTCGATCTTCTCCACGCGAGCTACATACGGGGGTTTGTCGGAGTCCGACGGGCGCATCAACACGCAATCTCCAGCTGCCACGACAAAACAAAACACAGAACAATGTTAAATTGATCTCAGACCCTAGAACAAACACACAACAGTTAAAAATGACAAATTTTGGGCATTGAGGGATCGAGATTGAAGAAAACGAAAATCTGGGTTTTGACAGGAATCAAAATCGGAAATTGGGATAGGGGAGAAAGGGCATACGTCTGACGACTTTGTTGGTCCCTTTGATGGTGTAGGAGTCGAGGTCTTTTTTGCCAGGTTTGGTCTTGGCCATGAAATGGGGTTGTGAGAGACGACGAGAGAGAGGGTGAAATTGGGAGGTTTTTAGGGGGGGTTTGAGGAGGAAAGAGAAACCCTAGCAACGGTGGTCTGAGGAAGGAGGAGGATGTCTACACACAAACACAGGCAGAGCAGTAGAGAGAGAGAGGGTTTTGTTTGGATGTGGTAATGAAGAAAGGAGGTGGTAGACACATCATCTTCCATATTTGTACATGTACATGTACCTGTATATATTATGTACAACTTCTAATTAAATGCAGTCCTACAAACTCTCCTCATTTTCATGCATCTGGTCTTATTCATGAAGAAACGCTAATGATGTGGCAGATTATGTGACAAATACGTCTTTTTAATTTTATATTTCAAATATAATTTTAAACGAATAATAACATGTCACTTATGATACTTCACCCTCTCATGTTTTTTTGGCGCGGAGCGTCCGATTTATAACACATATTGTACACTTGACAAATTCTAATTTATCCACTTCACCATCAAAATATTTAATGTATCATATCTAACTATTTGACACGTCATTTTGTACAGAGATTTTTGTACAAAACTTTGTACATAAAACATTACTGAGCAACTTTATATAATTTTCTTGAACAAAAATATAAGAGAAAATTAGTTATTGCTGGTTTTTATTGTTAGGCTAGGCTAAGACATCTCAAATTTCTAATCCAATCTTTTCTAGTTTAAAATCACGACAATCGTCTCAGTAATTTGTAGGGCGACGTCAAGTTAAATCTATTAAATCCAAGCTTATATATTGATGCTTATAATCAAGACTTCTTAGAAAACACATTCATTGATAATACCATATATGACTTTTTCCTTAAAAACCATGTTTGACTAATATTTTTGGTACAAAATTGTTAAAATACCGTATCCTATATAGTTTGTATTTTTCAAAATGTGAACAGCAAGGATTGTCTTTGATTTATAGTAAAAGTTTAGGTACGAGTAATATGCTCCTATTGATGTGAGTGTTTTATAAAGTTATTTAATGAGAAGATAGTTTTGAAATGCGCAAAAGTCGACCAAAAATGTTATTACCATATGTAGAATAAAAATTTAATCTAACTAGTTTCAAAGTGCGAAAATATTTTGTCTGGATGATCAATGAATCAAAAATTCCTTTTTTTTGTGCATCATTTGATCCCGCGTTGGCTCCGCCTTTAATTGCGCATAAAAATGATTTCACATAGTTAATGCCATTTCCCTTTAAGGTTGAAATTCAACTAATTGTGCTCAATAACCCCAATGTAAAATGTTCAATAACAATATTCTCATAACAATAAATGTGGATATAGCTTGAAACACAAGGAGCACATAGCACTAAGTGATTCCGAAAAAAATAGTATTGTAACGTTTAAATGAGCACAGTGATTACAAATTTGAATATAATCAATGGTTTGTATCGAAAACTCAGACTTCCAAATGTCCCTCAGTTTGATCTAAGGAACTTGATGAGTGGATCATAGACAGCTTCTTTGGCATTGTCAGCAAAAACATAATCTCCATGAGCGTAATCTTCTGTGTACATATGAACAAGCTTATCTTGGTCATGAGATTTGAGGTTGCCCAGCAACAGCTCCACATCTTTTATATCAGATAAAGCATCTGCTCCTCCATTGGCAAGAAACATAGGAAGGTTATTTGGAATTGTTGTAATGTTGTATATTGGAGCTGTGGATTGTCCATATTGTTTCATATTCTCTTTCTCGCTTCCATAATCATACTTTGTTATCTTCCCATCCCTGATATCTGTCCAGATGCAAGCAAATAATATTCAAACATTAACACGTATTACATATATTTATTTTGTTTTGCTGTATGTTTATAATAGTTTATCCAAGCAATACTCTAATAGAAACACCTTACTCTGAGACAGATGGATCATAAGTTTTGTTGAGGTTGGCTGAGGCCCGTGGTCAAAGAAAAGAGCAACCGTGGAAGCATTTAGGCAGCAGTTCTCACCTATGGTTATAAGTCGTAGCGTACCACATATATAATAGTTAGTAGTTGGAATAAGAACAAGGTTAAATCCAGGTATTCATCAGCATTAACATCTCAATTACCCGTGAGAGCGGTCAATAAGTTGCTGCAGTCAATACCAGGACGCGAGCAAGCTTTCTTAAGAAAGTTGGTTGTAGGCTCCCTGTTAAATTTGCAAGGAGAAGAACATACATCAGTGATGTCAATCAGCAAGTTTTAGATTGACATTAATAAATTTCATTCATTGTCATAGTACCCATTTGTTTTGTGCTTATATTTCCTTGAATGTGTGATTGATAATTTACCATAAAAGCATTGCATTTTTGTGTGTAATGGATAGAACTCTTACCCTAATGGATCATAGATGCGCATGCCCAACCAGTATGAGGCCTGCAAAAAGTAGTTTTGAAATGCTAAAGAGTTCGATAATATTGAAAAGTAAGTCAATGTATAGAGTCGTATATCTATCTACCTCAGCCAAGAACATGTTAGCAGCCACTTTAGCAAGCATGGAGGTAATGTTGCTAAGATAACTGATTGGGGCAAGTAAAGCAGTTGATCTGATCAAATCCATTTGCTGCTGATTTGAATGGGCACCCAAGGCAATCAGAGTTCCCTGTCAATTAGAACTTATCGGTGTAATCTTTATTACTAATTTAACAAAATCATATGAAACAGAATCTACCATGGAATGCCCAACATAGTGAACTTTCTGTGCTGTTTGATTATGTACATATTGCAATGTAGCAGAGAATTCATGCTCTACCAATGCATCCCATGACCAATCCCAAAATTCCTAAACACGCACGAAAAGTCGAAAACCATTACTATTTGATAACTAAGAGAACATGAAACATAGAGAACAGTTTATAGTGAAAGGAAAATCAACTTTGTCATCAGGCTCGAGGGATGTATGCTTGAGGCTGTATTTGGTCCCGCGCATGTTGACAATCCATACATCAAACCCACTATCAGCCAATATGAAACCCAGAGCTTTGCTTGGGCCTGATAGCAACCATACTCCTCCATCCTGCAGCATTACTCCACAAATAATGTCACCTGTTTATCAATTCAATTTTGCTGTCAAATTAGTTATAATGGATCAGAATTACCAACCACTAGGACGCCGTGTTGTAGTAGAACTACTGGTTCCAGAGCTGGTTTTGGTGGTTCTGATGCAGGTTGTTTAAGTTTTGGATCAATCACCTCTGACTTGGACTGCCCATTTGGTATCCTCTGTACACTGAGAATAAAGCCATCCTCTGTTGTTACCTGAAACCCATCAACATTCTATAACAAGGTACCAATACAAATCTTGAAAACTTGAGTGTGTCAAACTGAATCAACAGCAATATTGATACTGCAATTAAATTAAGGCAATTTACCGTATGTTCCTCACAAGGATAATTATGCTTCTCGACCAATAGCTTACAAGCACCGCTGTTAGATACACCATTCTCTCCTATGGAAGAAAATAACATTTTCTTGGCTCCAAGTGTAAGTATATACCAATAATGTGGCCTAAAATTATTAAATGATTTTAGGGGTCTCAATTATATGCAATTATAGAATAGAATGCATT
>JAYMTH010003929.1:0-10334 GCA_036897465.1 Pelargonium australe | reverse complement strand
AATTTAAAACCTCAATATGCACTTATTTTAGTTTTATATCTTATGTATAATAAGGATCGTAGATGAAATACTAATTTTTTCTTATTATTTATCACAAAATTTTAAAATAGTATAGAATAACTTGAAATTATATAATTGCAATAACTTACATACAAAAATGAGAAAGTATTTCATTTAATTTATCATAGAATAATATTCTAAATAATTGAACGACATAAGATTTTTCATGGTCGAAAAAGCGGCCTCTCTTGCTTTGAGAGCAAGTTTTGTCAGTTTGGCAAACTAGGGTTTCCTGTGGTATTTTTTCTGGCTACCGCGGCGGTCTTTAGCGGATTGGCGGCATCTAGGGTTTAGGTTTACTTGTCCAAGTTGGATTGGGTGTAGGGGTGGTAAGCTGGTGCATATTTACGAGGTTGTTGCTGGAACTTTTACGTATTTTTTCGATGGTAGACGTGTTCAAATTTTTTCTGGTTTGATAGAGAAAGTTCACGCAAGGATCTCTACTTGGAGTTTGAAAGCTCTATCAAAAGCCGGAAAGGAGATTTTAATTAAAGCAGTTGCCCAATCGATTCCCTCGTATCTCATGAGCATTTATCTTATACCAAAGTCGATCATATTAAAGCTGGAGAGGGTGTTAAATTTGTTTTGGTGGAGATGGGGAAGCCGAAATTCGAGAGGTATACACTGGAAATCTTGGGACGGTTTGTGTGTGAGCAAGGCTTTTAATTTGGCCCTGCTGGGCAAACAATTATGGAGATTGGAGACTGCCCCTTCCTCTCTATTTAGTCGAGTTTATAAAGCTCGTTATTTTCCGAATACTTCTGTTTTTTTGGCTCCTCTTGGAGCAAACCCGAGTTATATATGGCGAAGCATTCGTTCGGCACAAAGCCTGGTGTTAGCAGGTTGTTTTTTAAGGGTGTGTCGATCAAAGCGGCTAGTGATCCCTGGGTCCCAACGTTGCCGGATTTTAGACCGGTAATTCGAGAAAATGTGAGCCTAGATCCGGACCTCTCTGTTGCTGATTTAAGGGACCCATATTCCCATGAGTGGGATATCAGTAAACTGCAAGCTTGTTTTGATGAATTGTCAAAATTAAGCTTACGTCTAGGCTTGTCCCTGATTCTTGGACTTGGAGTTTTGATATCAATGGTGGCTACACAGTAAAGAGTGCGTATCGCATCTCAATTCAGATGATCGGTACGGTTGGGGGTGTTCCGTTGTGGAAGTTGCCAATTCAAGCAAAGATTAAACATTATTTCTGGAGGTTGCTTTCAGGAACACTTCCGGTTATGACAAATTTGGTTGCCAAGCATGTGCCAGTTTCTTCTATGTGTAATCTCGATGTTGAGTCGGAGGAGCACCTGTTGTTGCGGTGCAGATTTGCTGGCACCGTTTGGGCCTTGCCGGTATGGAGCTGCTAAAGAGAGCTTGTTATGTGGGTTGGGGTATTTGGAAGAATTTGTGGAGATCGGCTGATGAACTGGTTTTCATGACTGATAATATGCTTAAAGCTTGGTCGCAAGTTCACATCCAACGTAAGCAATCACGTGCTCCTATTTTTTCAGATAGTGGTTCAGTGCTGGAAAAATGGCAGCCTCCGCCTCAATGCTCGGTGAAGCTGTTGAACGTTGATGGAGCCATTTTTGAGAAGGAGGGCCGGTCGGGTGGTGGCTGGATCGTGCGAGATTATCTCGGGTCATGTTGTGGTGGGGGGCGGGTAGGCTGGAGCAGAGTGTGGGATGTCAGGATGGTGGAGGCTTTGTCCATCAAAGAAGCGCTAAGTTGGATCATTGGTCAAGGTTGGGACTCAGTAATTGTTGAGTCTGATTCGAGCTCGGTGATCGACATTTTGAAGACCGGATGGGAGGTTTCCAGTGCCTTGGGTCTTGTTATAGGTGATATTCAGGCTTTAATGCCCAGTTTTACTAGTTTGAAGTTTAATTTTGTTCGTAGATCAGCAAACAAGGTGGCCCATTTCATTGCTAGGTCGTCAGTTTGTACGCAAAGCCCTGAGGGTTGGATTGGGTATCATGGCCCATTTCCGTTAGTTTCTCTTTGTACGGATGATTTGATTTAATATATTGGCTCCGTTTTCCTTAAAAAAAAAACAAAAAATTATCATAAAATAAATGATATCGTCGAGAGAAAAAATTAGTATAATTTTTTTTTTTAAGACTAGGGGTATCAGCCTATCAGGTATGAAAACCCTTCGAACATTATAATCAATATAAAATGTTTTTTTTTTTGTTTTTTTATTGACTTGTTAATTAAATTCTTTGCCATATTTTATACATAATATTCTTATCCTTTATTTATTTATTTGATAATATAATATTCTTATCCTTGAGCTATAGTGGATGGAGTTTTTCTATATGATAACCATGTATAATCTTTTCAATGAAATTTTCATATGTTATCATCAATTTCTGTTAATATTTTATATTCCATTAGCCACTGAAGACACCCATAAGTGGAAGACTCAAAATTTAAAATTATGTGAAGTGACTTTAAACTCACAACAACAGGAGAAAAAATCACAACAGGATCTACAATTAATTAGTGGAGAGCTTAATTATGGTGTGAAAAGCTCTTTTATGTCTAATTAATTAACTTATTGCAAATAGGATGCAACAAAACCAGTAGAATTAATTAATAATATTGTGGTGGACCGACTCAAAAAAACATCATGTTAAAGTACATATGTTATGAGCCTAACCACAAAACCTCAATTACCTGTGCAACAATCATTTCAGGTGACATGTAAAACGTTAATTAAACATTTTAAAGTACTGCAATTTTCGTAATCTATCCCACGCGTAGAAGTGTTCGATACGTTATGGATATAAAATTGTTATCTCTCTTAACCAAAAGGTCATCTTAATAAAAATAAAGTTTTCATCTTTTTGACTTGAGATAATTTAATTTTGGCTTTATACATGATGATATTCTTGGAAAGTTACTTGTTATTGGATTATAATCTCTACTTTGTACGTTATTTTTAATGTTATTCATGCATATGTATTCTTATTTGTGAACTTGTGTTTGTGCATTTGGATTATTTTCTTTAACCTATAATAACATCTAACATACTTTAATTAAGATCTAAGTGGTTTTTGGATCTTTTAAAAGTCTTAGGCGCGAACCTCTTACCTAGTGTTGGTTTAATACATAAGTTCAAATATTACGACTGGCTTACAAGCCAAGTCAATGCCAAGATGGAGATGATTGGATATATGGAACGATGTTGTTTCACTTATCATCACTTTTCCCTTGAGATGTCGACTCATTTTACTTCTTTTCTCTTCTTTTTCTTTTCGAACTCAACGACTATACTCTCATCCTCTCTCATTCCAATATCTACTTATTTATTTTTGCAATATTTATAATATATTTTTTATACTCTCATTTGTTCGCCTATACGAATCGAATTCAAGAAGTTCTATCTAACTTATTTTATGAGTATAGTTATTAATTTAAGCACAAATAGAGACTATTTGGGAAGGGATGGTTATAACAAATTAAAAACATGGAAACTTCATTTGTATATAATGGAGTTTATTTTATTAAAATAATGTTGCAAAACGTTGTTACGTTTACAATTTCCAGATGGTTGCATTTACACGGTTTCATCACAACTTAGATACCTTTGTTGACATTCATGGTTTACCCAAATACAAAAATATACACATATATAGATGGGTTCACCATTAAACTTATAAATAATAGAATACTACACATTAATGGTGGATAAACTAACACATTGCAAACAAAAAATGTCAAATCTCTATATATGATCTAATATTATATATCATTAATCTACATATATTGTTGACCTTTATCAATATGTAGGTATTAAGATACTAATTAATTATCTAATTACCATTTTTAGTCCACAACTGCATCATTATCTTCAGCAAGAAAAAATGAAGCTTGTGAATCCAAAGTAAAATGGCCGGCCTTGCTAGCTAGTGCGTCTGCAACCTTACTCCCGAATTTAAAGTAAAATGGCCGGCTCAGTGCAACCTACACAGTTTTTAATTACCCGTCTTGTTTGCTTTTCGCATAGAGACTTGTAGACCGACAAATCTATATTCGAGTCAGAATGGACCACAATAACAACAAAACTCTCCGTATTATGTTTTTATGCAGCTTCATTTATTGATTCGAATATATTAATGTCACCTTAATTATCGCCTTATTTTCTTTTTACTTAGATTGTGATCACTGTCTCGAATTTGTAACTCTAACTTCATAAGACTGCAAATTTGCACATTGTTGATGTTGATGTGGGTATTAAACCCTACATTGAGGGCGTTGAAGTGAGTACTAAAGTCTCGCATAGGTAATATATAAATTAATGAACTATAATGGTGTAAGTGAAACACTTTTAAGAATATTGATATTTTTAGCTGTGGAAGCACAAACTTGTATGTGTAACTCAATATATACCAAAGCGTGTGGAAAAAAAATACATATGCGTGTGAGGGAAGTACCGATTTGTATGAAACAAACGAACTCTTTATAATGTGCAAGTGAGACCCTAATAAAATTGATAATTGAGTAGTAGAAGCACAAATCATTACCTGTAACCCATTATAGAAGTAACAAACTTCACAATCGCCCAAAATTGGACCTAACTTATTATTAAAAGTATTTGGAAAATTAAACTAGCTAGTCTATTCTATAAAACCTGTTCATTCCTCGTACCACTACACATCACAAATCTAACCTACTTTCCAGCACTTTATCACATGGCTTCTCCTCTGCATGTCTCCATCCTCTTTTTACTGCTACCAATATTTCATCTCACAAACTCTGCAAATTCATCATCTTCTTCTTCTTGTTGTGTGCAACCATTTTGTCACCATCATGAGCTCTCTGCCTTGCTGCACTTCAAGAAAAGCTTCAATATTGTCCGCAACTCATCACCATCTAGGTGCAGCAGCTCGTGGAACAATCACAGCAACATTACTAGTGCACAAGACAGCAATTGCTGCTCGTGGCACGGCGTGCACTGTGATGACACCACTGGCCATGTCATTGGCCTGGACCTCAGCAGCAGCTGTCTCTTTGGTTCCATCAACTCCAACAGTACCCTCTTTGCTCTCCTTCATCTCCAAACCCTTAACCTAGCTCACAACAACTTCAACTTCTCCTCAATACCTTCTACTTTTGCCCGTCTTTCGGATTTGACCCACCTCAACCTCTCCGGTTCAAGGTTGTCGGGCCAAATACCGTCAGAGATTACTGAATTGTCCAAGTTGCGATCACTTGATTTGTCCAAGAATCCCAAGTTGGAGCTCGAATATCCGGACTTGGGAAGCTTGGTTCGGAACTTTAGCAACCTAGAGAGGCTTCATTTGAGTGAGGTAAACTTGTCATCCAAGGTACCTCCCATATTGGCAAATTTAACTTCATTGACCTCTATCTTTCTTGATGATTGCGAGTTGTTCGGGGACTTCCCATCCGGCGTTTTCTTGCTACCAAATCTACAAGTCCTAAGTGTGATGTACAATGAAGACCTCAATGGCAAGTTGCCTGAGTTCCATGGGAGTAGTCCTTTGGAGGCGTTGAGGCTCGCGGACACGAGCTTCTCTGGCGTGTTACCTTCTACAATTGGGAACCTTGGTTCTTTGCATGACCTTCATATTTGGTACTGCAACTTATCAGGTTCAATTCCCGATTCACTTGGCAACCTGACTCAGCTTGTGCACCTCAATTTTGGGTTTAACTCTTTTGTGGGTCACTTCCCTTTTGGGGTACTTAGCAACCTTACCAAACTTGAAACCTTGAAACTTCAATACAACAACTTTGGGGGTGAAATCATTTCATCTTTTGGAAACCACATCAAGCTCACAACTTTGTTCCTAGGCTCCAACCAATTCAATGGTACAATCCCCTCACAGTTTGGGAACAATTCTCAAATCGCCTACTTGGACTTGTCCAACAATATGCTTCAAGGTCTAGTCCCTAGTGCAATCTTTGAACTCCATAGTCTCACACTTCTTGACCTTTCTTGCAATCACCTGAGAGGACATGTTGAGCTAGATAGGTTTCTTCAACTCAAGAACTTAACCACATTGCATCTTTCGGAAAATAGTTTGTCCTTACAAACTAGATCCAAAAGTACTAGTAATGATCCCAATTTTGTCCACAAGTTCAAGCAATTAGGATTGTCTTCTTGCAACTTGAGTGAGTTCCCAAGTTTCATAAGAAACCAAGATGAACTTGAGTGGTTGGAGCTTTCTCACAACAACATTGGTGGATCAATACCCTCATGGTTGTGGAACACAAGTAGAGACACTTTGTTGTTCATGAACCTATCTTCCAACTCTCTAACCGGCTTTCACCAACCTCCCGGTGTTTTCCCCTGGTCTCGTCTAGCCATTTTAGACCTCGGGTCCAACATGCTTCGAGGATCCCTCCCGTATCCATCTCCCACCACCGTCTTTTATTCTATCTCAAACAATCTATTGGCCGGAGAACTTTCGCCAACGATATGCGAGATGAGCTCTCTCATCATCCTTGATTTGTCCGAAAACATGTTAAGTGGTGCCATTCCTCATTGCTTAAGCAACTTGAGCCATTCTCTTTCGATATTGAATCTACGAGGAAACAATTTCGAAGGCTCATTCCCTCAAATATGGGAAAAAGGAAGTCCTCTCAAGATGATTAGTTTGAGCCATAACAAATTGAAGGGAACACTACCAAGATCTTTGGCCAAATGTGCAATGCTAGAGTGCATTGATGTAAGTGAAAACTTGATCAATGATACTTTCCCCTCTTGGTTGGGAAATCTTCCCAACTTGAAGGTTCTAATTCTCCGGTCTAATTCGTTCCATGGCGAAATAAAGAATCTTGAAAGCAATTTCATGACCTTCCCTAAGTTGGGCATTATTGATCTCTCTTCAAACAACTTTGCTGGTAAAATGCCAAGTCACTTGTTCTTGAATTGGAATCCTTTGAAAATTGTTAGAGAAGATCATTTGACATATCTTCAGTTCAACTTCAGTTGCAAAATATCAAATGATAATGCAATTGAAATGATGTGGTACGTCGAGTATGCTTATTCGATGACTATAGACAACAAGGGTTTGATGAGAAAATACGAAAAGATCGAAGCATTGTTCACTGCAATTGATTTTTCAAGAAACCTTTTTGATGGTAGCATTCCTAGAGCGATTGGGCATCTCAAGGGGCTTCATTTGCTCAACCTTTCTAACAACTTTCTCACGGGGAATATCCCATCATTTATCGGGAACTTGATTGATCTTGAATCTTTAGATCTTTCGCATAACAAGCTCTCAGGACAGATTCCTCAACAACTCACAAGGTTAACTTTCCTTGAAGTTTTTAATGTATCACATAACTTTCTTGTGGGGCCTATACCACGAGGGACACAATTTGATACATTCGAAAACAGTTCGTTTGATGGAAATCGATATCTATGTGGCGACCCTTTGTCAAGAAAATGTGGAAAGTTGGAGATATCGTCTCCTCCAGCTTCAACATTTGAAGAAGATCAAGAACATAGGTCACTTGTTTTCTTGAACTGGAAAATTGTTGTTTTGGGCTATGCATGTGGATTTGTAGTTGGATTGGTTATTGGAAACTTAATGTTCAAGAGGATGTATGTGTGGTTTGTGGAAGCTTTTGGATGGAGGAAACACAAGTTTAGCTAGAGATTGAGCAATACAATTGCAAGAGAGGACACATGCATATGCATGTATCATGCATGGGAGAATGATCTTCCTTCTATTAATTTCCTTTTTAGCTTGTTGCCTTATTATGTAAGATGACCAGAATAATGGTATTGGGTTATGCTATGATGTGGTCATTAAAGCAATTTAAATTTCTCGTAGCTATTCACTATCATCTTTTCAACTCATCAATGAGGATGGGTCTAATGCTATATATTACGTGTTATCTTATTATCTATTCAGCTTTGAACGCCACATTATTGGGGCATATGCAGTGCACCATGCATTAATAAAATAAATTTCTCCAAATACCTCTCATCTCCCGCAATTTATGTGGTGCACATGCCCTGATGATGGAGTGTAACATCTCACTTTTTCAAAAAAATTTAAAGGGATAATTACAATTTGATATCCTGCTGTAAACCTTCACCCCTGAACTATTTTTTGCAACTATATTTTACCCTATGGTTTGCAGAGTTTATTCCGTCAATTGCATTTGACGGAAATGAAACTATTTGGTCATGTGCCCAGCACATGATCTATTTTTTTTTTAAAACCCCAAAATGTCATTGACTTTACCCTTTTTATACAATCGAAGCTCGCCAGAAAATTCAAGAACTCGCCGAAAGCTTTATAAATTTCCCGAAAAATTCATGAACTCGCCAGAAAATTCATAAAATCAAACCCAATAATCAAATCCAATTACAACAAAATCAATATCAAACCAAATAATCAAATCCAATTACAATCTTCTTCTCCAAACAAATCCAATTACAACAAAATCAATCCAATTACAAACCTTAGCACCTCTCCTCCTCATCCCCTCTCAAACCCTCGCCCTCAAACCCATACCAAGAACAACCAACAACATCAACAAGATCAAGAAGCAAGTGTGCTGGTGGTAGTTATCATTTCCAAGAGAAGAAGCAGGATGAAAAAGATGATTATGTGTAGTTAGGGTTTTTATGTTTATTTCAATAAAAAAAATAAAACTAAAATAAATTATTATTATTATTATTTAGTATTAATAATATTCAAAATATTAAAATATTTTTTCCTATTATCATTAGTGATAACAAACTATTGATATATTTGTCAAAAAAAAACTATTGATATATTGTTTTTTCCTATTATATAGATATTATGAAAAACGAGATAATTATTTTGATGTATCTTAGATTGATTTTTTTAATTATAAATGTTATTATTTTTTATTTATCACGTTTATCTACATTTATTTTGAAACATAACAACTCTACAATGATAATTACGATCTACCATATCTTTAGTGTTCATTTTCCCATACCTGTGATTTTATTTATGTTTTGCCCAAAACAACCATAAGTTGCTCATTCATTCTTTTAATTTTCGTTGAGGAGCCATTCAAAAGTAATAACTCAATTTTTTCTTCTTTGGTACAGATGGAAAAAGTCAAAAGAATAAAGAGCATGCGGTTTTGGGAGAATGAGTGAATGATCATCGATCACTGTTAAATCCTATGATTGTTTCTTACAACTTATCGGTATGCCTTCTATTTTAATTTTTAATTTGATGGTTCAATTTATGATTTGATTTTATAAATTTTTAAAATGTTAGTGATATCATTATAATTCTTATGTTTAACGTTGTGGAAGTAAGAAAACTCGAGACCCGAAATTGGCTATCATGTATCGTCTATGTTCAAACTTTTATGTAATTGGCTATTAGGTGAAAAAAAATTAGAGCTAATTTATATAAAATGGTAACAATAACTATGTTAAATTTCACCTAATGCAATACTGCCAAAACATATATAGAATAGTCATTGTCACATCATAATTAAAGTCTGGTAATTATGTGTTTTGGAATGCAAAAAGAAAAAATAGTTAACTTTTATTATGTATTTATGCTATTATCTCTCTAGAATATATTATTGCTTTAGTGTTATGACTTTGATGCACATTATATACCCATAAAGATGATCCTACATGTGTGTTATTCAAATTTTAAAAAATAAAACAAAACAAAATTATATTAGTTTGTTCTCCATAGTATGGACATTATATATATGTGCATTTATTTGCCCCTGTTGATTATTCATATATGTTATAGTTACTTATACATGCAATAATGCTTCAATTTCTTCTTTTTTTTCAAATTTGATTTCAATATATGTAATTACATTGTATTGGAAAGAACTCTATGTAATTTAATTTACTTTAATCAATTTGCGTTTAGTTTGTTTCATCTTAAACTTAAATTTAAACCGCTTTAAGAAAATCACTACTATAACCAATTAATACAATTATATTTTATCACATCATTTTTATTGGTACAAAAATCTATTACCTTTTATAAATAAGTAAACAAATTAACTATTACATATGAAAATTCTGGATCTCATATCCTCACCACAATCGATTCAAAAGGATTAGAACTATGAAGTAAAATAGCATATGTTCCCTCTCCAATAAATTTGTATGAGCTGAGCGATCTATGAGATCTATATATATATTAAATAAGATGCATTGCGAAGATGCATTTAACATATAACTATTTGGTTAACTATTATTAGTTTAAATAATCTAACGTTGCGTTTGGGAATATGGATTTGATTTGAAATTCGTCATTTGAAATTTTGGATTTGAAATATTG
>JAYMTH010003928.1:0-10334 GCA_036897465.1 Pelargonium australe | reverse complement strand
GTAAGAGACCACTTTGGTGCGGTAAGGTGCCAAAAATTCTAGGCTAGGGTTAAGAGAAATAGTCTCTTTTCTGAACATTATTGGTTACTTGAATATATACACTTTTAGGCCGTCGCTTATAAAAATAAAAAGGAAACAAGACACTCATTTTTAGACAAAAATGCAAGAGAAACATGACACTCATTTTGGGACGGATGGAGTAGTTTGTTTTATTTTTTTTTGTTGAAAGTTTGGTATGTCTTTCTTGTAATGAGATCATTATATTCAAAAATATATTATTTTGATTTTTTTTTTCCGGTTCAATCGTAAATAATTGTTTTGAAGGAATACCATATTTTGTGTTGATGGTTGCTTGTTGCTTGTTCTAAGTCCGGTTTCTAGGATGGATTTGTCCAAGAAAATAAGTTGCAAAACATGGATCTCCAATCAAATCTCCTATGGCCAAGGAGGTCCAAGAGTAGTTCTCGGATTCCATGTGAGCATAGGAATAGTATAAATATGTTTCACAAAAGAACAAGCTTCTCTTAGCCACTTTTATGACAAAAAAAAAAGAAAAAAAAAAAAAAAAAACAAGTAGAGTAAATAAATAAATAGATAATAGTAAATAATAGTGACAATAAAGATGAGGCATTATTGTAAGCCTTATTTCATCCACATTACACTTATTTTTCTCTTCTTCTCAGTTTCATTTTCGTCCGCGGACAAAATAGTTCAAGATGCTATGAAGGCGGCGCTGGTTATTTCCGCCTCAAAAACTGGTAGTAGACACTCCGCAGAACACCACATTGAGCTTCACATCAAGCACAGCCACGAAAAAGACGATGATGACGATGACGATGATGGTGGCGGTGGCGGTGGCGGTGGAGGTGTCGATGTTAAAGCTGGTGGAAATTTGAATGTCAAAGCTGGTGGTGGTGCAGATGGAGAAGCTGGCGGTGACGGTGATGCTAATGGAGAAGCTGGCGGAGATGGTGATGCTAATGGAGAAGCTGGCAAAGACGGTGGTGCAGATAGAGAAGCTGGCGGAGATGGTGGTGCTAATGGTGGCGCAAATGCGAACGCGAAAGCTGACGCAAATGCTAATGCAAAAGCTGGTGGTGGTGTTGATGGAAATGTTGGTGGTGGAGCAGCATCGAATGCGAAGGCTGGTGCTGATGCTAATGCAAAAGCTGGTGGAGGAGCAGATGCGAATGCGAAAGCTGCCGCAAATGCTAATGCGAAAGCTGGTGGAGGTGTAGATGCGAATGCAAATGGTGATGCAAAAGCTGGTGGAGGTGGTGATGCTGAAGCTGATGGAGGAGCAGATGCGAATGCGAAAGCTACCGCAAATGCTAATGCGAAAGCTGGGGGAGGAGCAGAGGCGAATGAAAATGGTGATGCAAAAGCTGGTGGAGGTGGTGATGCCAAAGCTGATGGAGGAGCAGATGTGAACGCAAAAGCTAACGCTGATGCTAATATGAAAGCTGGTGGCGGAGGAGGAGCTGACGGAGGTGCTAATGGCGATGCCGGTGGAGGAGCTAATGTTAATGCCAATGGAGGTATTGATGCAAAAGTTGATGGAGGGGGAGATGCCAATGACGACGCAAAAGCGGGAGGAGACGGTGACGTGAAAGTTGATGGAGGTGGTAATGCTAAAGCTGGTGGAGGTGGCGATGAAAATGATGGTGGAAATGCTGACGGAGGTGACAATGCTGATGCACTCAAAGATACAAATGTTGATGCTACCAAAGGTGGTACCAATGATATTGGAGCTAATGCTAATGCTAATGGAGGTGCCAATGCCAATGGTGAGGGAGCCGGTAATGCTAATGCCAATGGTGAGGGAGCAGGTGATGCTAATGCGGAAGGAAACGCAGATGCTAATGGAGATGCCAATGCCAACGGTGAGGGAGCTGGTGATGCTGATATCGGTGGAAACGCCAATGCTAATGGAGATGCTAAGGCCAACAATGAAGGAGGTGGTGATGCTAATGATGGTGGAAACGCCAATGCTAATGCAGATGCCAATGCCAACGCTGAAGCAGCTGGTGATGCTAATGCTGGTGGAAACGCCAATGCTAATGTCAACGGTGAGGGAGCTGGTGATGCTAAAGCTAATGGAGACGTCAATGCTAACGGTGAGGGAGATGGTGATGCTAATGCTAACGGAAATGCCAATGCTAATGGAGAAGCCAATGCCAACGGTAAGGGAGCTGGAGAAGCCAATGCCAACGGTAAAGGAGCTGGTGGTGCTAATGCCAATGCAAATGCCAACGCCAATGCCAATGCCAATGCCAATGCCAACTCCAACGCTAACGCCAACGCTAACGCTAATGCTAATGCTAACGCTAACGCTAATGCTAATGCTAATGCTAACGCTAACGGAGGGGTTGGTGCAAATGCGGGTGGAGATGCGAATGCTAATGCTTATGGCAATGCTGGTGGCGAAGGTGGTACTAATTCTAATGGTAACGCAGATGTTAATGCCAACGCCAATGCTGGTGCTAGCGGTAATGTTGGAATACAAGGTTCCGCCCAAGGCGAATTCAAAGGTACTTTCACAAAAGTATTTGCTTTCGGAGACTCCTACACAGACACCGGAAATTGCAAGATTTTGGGCGGTCTACAAACCTTTGTTGGTGGACTCATAAACAAGATCCACAACAATCACATGAAAATGCTAGGCTTGCATCCTGAAGGAAACATGTTGAGCAATGGCCGATTGCTCATCGACTTCCTCTGTGAAAGGCTCGGGATACCTTCTCCGGCGCCTTTTAAAGCCGCCGGCGCAGACTTCTCACACGGAGCCAACTTCGCCATCGCCGGATCAACCACTCTAGCACCCGATTTCTTCCAACGCCTCAAGGACGCTCAGCCACTCATGTGGAAGGGCACTCCTCAGAGTTTCCAGACTCAAATCGATTGGTTCAACGATTTTATCCTCAATTTTCATGACAAACTAAAGCAAGGAGTTGAAGGAGCAGTTTCTGGGGACAACAATTTGCTTGACTGTTTGTTCTGGATCGGTGAGCTCGGTGGCAATGACTATGCTCGCATCTATGGATCACCTGTCTCCGCCAAATGGCTCGCAGAGCAATCTGTCACTCATGTTGGCAATCTTATTCAGGTAATTTATTCTTTATCCTCACTCTCGGACACTCAAAAATCAATCTTGCTCGAGTTTTAACCGAATTTGAAAAGTGTTAACAATTTCAGGACATAATAGCAAAAGGCGCCAAGTTTATTGTGATCCAGGGGCTTCCCCCACTGGGCTGCCTCCCATCGCATTTGGCAATGTGTCCTCCAAATGACAGAGACGAACGCGGGTGCGCGAAGAGTACTAATGACAAGATTAAAGAGCACAATGATATCCTCGTGAAGAAGATCGAAGAGCTCAGAGCAGCGCACGGGGACTGCACTATCATGTTCGCGGATCTGTGGAAAGCATTCATGACCATACTGGTGGAGCACCAGAAGTTCGGGTTCCTCGAGCCTTTCAATGCATGTTGTGGAGCTCACGGACATGCTTTATTGAACTTCAAGTTGCACTTGTTGTGCGGAGCAATGGGAACGTCTATATGTCCGGATTCGAACCAGTACATGAACTGGGATGGAGTTCACCTCACAGAAGCTCTGCACTCAAAACTGGCCGATCTCTTCTTTGATCAGCAAGACTTCTTGACACCCAGTTTCCAGGTAGCGATCAAGAAGAAGATCGAAATAACCGGACAAATTGGAGCAGACGTTGCAGCTCAAGGCCAAGGCGCCGGAGCTGAAGACCAACCCGCAGGTGATGCTGAAAATGAAGCAACACCTGAAGGGAATGTCGGACCCGGAGGATATATTGGAGGGAGGATTGGACAGGCCGTGCATAATATAGCAAAGGCTACGAAAAAAGCACATGAAGTTCACTTTGATGGATGATTTGTTCAGATTATTTTTTTCTTTTTTCTCCTATGAGAGTTGGAAGGAGAAAAATGACCTGTAAAGAATTTAAGGATTTAGTATTTTTCGCTCCGAATCACAGAATTCAGAGAGCGGGCTAATATATATCAGGTTTAGCTCAATGCTCTTGCATTTCTGTTTTCTGGTAAGTTTTATCAGAACAGATTCATGTTGTAGCATAAAACATGTAACCCACTATACACAAATGAAAGTAGGTATGATTTTGACATGTTCTTTCCAGAGTGATCTTTTTCAAGCCGTGAACATCAATGATGATGGATAGAGCTTCTCATAGGTTTTCCAAAAAAAAACACCAATGAAACAGCATCACCTGCTCATATAACTATATATATGCATGAATTCAAAGTAAACATCACCTGCTCATCAATTCCAGGAAGATTCCAAGGTTTGATAAGATTATACAATATCAAGAAGCAATACAATCAGGATGTTACACAAAATAAAGCTTCACATGAATAAGGTAAATGGGTTCTTGAAGCCATTCAAAAAGCTAAACACAAAATGGTTTTGCTGACAGATGAGTAAATTATGATCATGCTGAAGTTCATAACAAGGAATTTGGTTATTAATTTGTTGTAAGGTTTTAAGCGAATTACCTTATCTGACGCTCTTTACAGGTGAGAGTTGGTCTTTTCTATTTGTACACTATTTTTTTTTTTCTCCTCTACAAATCAAAATATGTATTGGCAGGGCTATAAGAAAAGAGAATCCGGGTGATGTTTTGGTAGGTTATTGATATAGAGGTAGAATTGCAACAAGTCTTCCCTGCAAACAGTTTCAGTGTCGACCACGTCTCCATTACTAGTGAGCACCCATAAATCTTCGGATTTTACTCTTTTTAAGCTGCCACGACAAAAGGGGCAGGACTCAGACCTTGAGTTCCTGTAATTTGGAAAGAAAACCATATGAGCGGAAATATACTGATGTCTGAATTTCAAGTATTCACATGTGATGCTTTGAGCAGATGGTGAGCAACTTTGCTCTTTGTTTGCTCGCTAATTGCTGGCCATAGCAAGCAAAATTGGCTTGCGAGCTTTTTGCGTTCTGGCATATTGCGAGCAACACTTTGCGAGATTGCTCACAAGTTTGCTCACAAGTGACTTTGCTCGCAAAGCTGCTAACTTTTTTGAAGTGAGAGAGAGAGATGAGGCTGTGAGTTACCAATTACGATAGCATTTGATGCACATTGCATGAAAACAACTAGGCAAGACCATTTTGGCACAAGGCTCCAAGCAAATTCCACATTCATCTTCTCTCTCCGAATCCAGATTAGAAAGCCTCACATCCCCTCCCGTTCCACTTTCTTTGAAACACTGCAAACTGGGAAGCCTTCGTTTACCATGATCCATTGCCCCCAAGTTATCATGGAGCAGACAAAGAGAAGGTAATATGACAGCTAAAATTTGTTATAGAAATGAGTAGAGTTAAAATCCATACAATAACCTCTAGAAATTCATCATGATAGGAAACAAAAAGACATTCACACACCATAGAAGTCCTTGATTGTTGCCTTTCTCCCATGTTTAGAAATACTTTGTCTCCCGTCTGAGTATACCTTTATGAATAAGAAGGTAACAACTAATTAGACTAAGCACAAATTGTACGAAAGGCAGTAAATTAAGTACTTTATATGTTCGAGTTTCCATGGTTTAGGATAGAGGAAGTGAGGAACAACCTTGTACACAAGAATGTGGAAGAAATCTAGATATGTAGGGAGAAGACAGGCACAGGAGGAATCCATCCATTGTAGCAAGAACAGAAAGAGAGGAGCCAACTGATTGTATACTAATTTCATCCGAAGGCGTGCACCGCCCTTGGATGTTGGAATTTCAGCAGCACTATAAAAACCATAAATTTTATATTAGAGAATTATGTTTTGCAGACCAATGAGGTAATAGTATCATTGTTCCACTCAAACCCGAAGTGGGAATTGCCACAGACACACCCATGATTCACATTTCTTTCACCCCCAAAAACAGGAAGGCACCAAAATTTCAATCCTGTGTTCTGAACTACTATCAATTCATGAAAACCCATCATCTCATACTAAATTCAGCAGCTTTTGGCATGGCATCCACAAAACCTTACTAAAAATCCAAAATTATACATTTGAAATGAACTGATATAAAATTCCTAAGCTGCGGACATAGCAAAAACTCCTCAAAGTTCCCAAATTTGCCTAACCAAAACAAAGGGAAAAAATAGAGGCCCAAAATGAGTGCTGGGTCTGCTTGCCCTCAAATTCTGATGATGAAAATATATAAACCAACATGAAGCACAGATGATACATGAAAACAGAAACAACCCACTTGGGAGAAACAAAAACTTTACAATCTGGAATAGTAAAAACACAAACTTTAAGAGAACTCAGGTGAAAAATCAAGTAAAACTCACAGAGAATTGGCATGCTGCAAGTCAGCTTCCAGAACCTTCAAAGAGTCCTGGTAGGAGGACCTGGCAAGCTGATAGTACACCATCTCCATCTCTCTCTCACCAGAAAAAGAAGAGAGATAGAGCAGGAAAATACCCTGAAGAGCTACTGGGTTGTGTTGTGAGAACC
Organism: Pelargonium australe; assembly: GCA_036897465.1. Lineage (NCBI taxonomy): Eukaryota > Viridiplantae > Streptophyta > Magnoliopsida > Geraniales > Geraniaceae > Pelargonium > Pelargonium australe. The sequence goes on along the minus strand of JAYMTH010003928.1, from coordinate 3,829 downwards.
TAATCAATCCTCAACAAAGACAAGAAGACAAGTGGGTAATATTAGAGAAGAGAGATGGATATTGTAGCTTTCTGTCTTTCTTGACTTTCTTATATCTTGTGCTCGAAATAGAGAAGAGAGATGGCTACTCCTACTCTGAGACCAGACTACCAGAAGATGGTTGTGGGCTTGTGGCTGCTTTTTTCTCTATATTTATTTATTATGATATGTTTTTTGTGTTTGTGGTCACAACTCACAAGAATCAAAGGAAACCTAATTTTGATGATGAGAAAGAGAAGGGTTGGGGGTGAATTTGTTTTTGATCTCTTGTGAACTTGTCATTACAATTCCATTTTGTTCTTATACCAAGACTTTAAGCTTTTGGAGTTGGTTTCTAATTATTTTTTCAATTGCCAAAACTGTCATTTTTCTTCAGCCTTCTAAGAATATTATTGTTGGCATTGTGACCTCTAATATTAAATTGGAGTAGTTGCTGCTAGTTTATGTCTTTATTGATGGCTTTTTCAGCTATGTATTTATGATAATGTACAATAAATTTTTATTCAAATATTTATTTAATAGCATTACTATTTTTGAAGCATACAGCACCACCATAAGGTGTTTGAGTTTATTAAGTTACCAAAATTAATCATAAAAATAAATAGAAGTAGGTGGGTTTTTTTGTTTCCTGATGAAAAGTGTTTCTGGCTTTACCAATTGTTGAGTCTCTTCTTCTTTATATGGAATCTTTAGATATTTGAATTTGGAAATAATGTTATTTTCCATATCACTGTGCTGTGTATAGTAGTTGCATTATTAACATATTAATTTATCTGTGAATTATATGAGATTCTAATTAAATGGTTGTTCATAAATAATTTTTTTTTGTTTACAATAAACAAACAGAATTCATTATTTATTTTTTTGTTCAGCCATTATTTTCAACAACCATCAAATAATTTTTCATTTTTCCTTATTTTATTCACTAATTGTTTAATTTCAAATGTATGGTACAAATGGTCTTCTGATTTATTCAACTACAAAAAGAAAAGCAACAATTAGATTCTAAAATGTAGCTATGAAGCCACAAATAAATGAAAGTAAATAAATAGGGAGTGGCATTGAACCCATCTCCAAGTTGTTATAGTCAATGGAAAAATTGAAAGCATGTTGATTCCCTTTCAAAATTAATGGCTGCATTAGTCTCCTAATCCATAATTATAAAAGCTCGTTCATAAATACATATTAGTGTCAACAACATATCATTCAAATCATCAAATTAGGACAACAAATGCATCACGTCTACTTAAAAAAAAAAAAGGTATGGACACATGTTTCAATCACGTGTATAGAATTGTGAGGTAGTTGCAAAACAATTATTTGTCTCAATTACTGATATAGATTGATCCCAATTAGTGAATATAAGGGTACATGAATATGATTTTTTTTTAAGCACATGTATTTCTCATTCTTATTAAAATTCCAAAAACTCAACGTTTGTGACCCCATCAGGTTGACTCAGCTTGATGCTTATTTAAAGGGTTAGTGCAGTCACATGCTCCATTCCACGTTCTAAAAATGGCTCATATGCCCATTATTTAGCCTTCTCCTTCATTCTTTTTTTTCACTTTAAATTTTGTTTAAGTGTCGGGAAGTTCTCTTCCAAGGTCCTTTCAAATAACCTTCACCTCCAAGACCTCTACAAGGTCTCCTCATCAAATTTCTTGAAATAGTGATCCAAGATCCCTCTTGATTTATAGACGAGTCTTGAAATTGATCCCTCATCCAAAAAAGTCTCAGAAAGTGCTTAACAACACTCGTTGAAGTGGTCACAGCTCTGAAACGGATGACATTAGCGTGATATTATCATGGCCTCGGATTTCATCACCATGGTCATGACCTCATCATCAACCAATTAAGTTATGTCACATCATAAGTGTCAATAACTTCTAGTTCATCTGTTGTAAGAGAATTGGTTCATCAACTACAAGAGAAATGGTATGCATAGAGGAAGATTCGGTAGACGAATAATTGTTGGAAACAAAGAATACGGATACATTCGTTTTTGCTGAACTTGGACCTTTTGAAAGAGGCTATGGCTGGCCTCATAATGCTCCAATTTGGCCCACTATTATAATCACAATCCCTGTCCACTACTGCTCAAATTTGGCCCACTCATACATGTAATTTCATGTTTTGATAGTCTCCTATGTTTAGACAATGCAAGGATAGAGCCGACAATTCGTGCGAGCGAGTGTTGTTATGAATCAAGTACGTGTTTTATAACTTCGCACAACTACGTCACGTTTAACAATTGCATCCAAATATTGAACACTAACACAATACATACGATATTTTGTTAGCGTGTCGTGTTCGTGTTGGTTTTCTAAACGAAAGATGAGATAAGATACAATTAACAATTGTTCTTATTCTCTACTTTCCACTCTCTTATCATAGGCGCTCAAGATCTAGACAATAAGTATATATTTGTGGATGCAATGCAAAAGAGAGTATTGACATACCCCCACGTCCCAAAATGGGTGTTATGTTTCTATTTTTTGCAAAAATTAAAAAATTATCAGATAATTCAATGTGTTTCCAACATTACCCTCACTTTCTCACCTACACGGCTACACCTTATGTGCAGATCTGCCAATGTGCATAAGTGACAAGGGTAATATGAGAAAAATAATAATGTAATAACCTAAAAATGGAAACATTACACTCATTTTAAGACAATTTTTTTAGACAAACATGACACTTATTTCGAGACGGAATGAATATTATTTTAACACTAACTGTGTTACCATGACTCCGTGTGTTATACATATCAAACACAAACACGACACGATTATATGCCGAGACCTTCTTTAAGTGCATAATTAGGCCATGGCATATTCCCCAAAACTTGCCATTGCATGGTGCAGCATCTTCTATTTCAATACAAGAATAAACAGGCATATATAGAAGAAGAGAACAGCACTGGCCTGAACCTGAAGCATATGGCAGAGGTAGCTAGATTCTAGCTTTTAATTAAACTAATGCAAAATTTAAAAGCAAAGAGTCCACTAATTCTAAGAGAAGTTGCATGGAGTTCATCCTCCCATTTTGTTAGCCTCCCAATCATCATCAACCTCTCTTTGAGTAATTAATTCTCTTTCTTCTAAAGAAACTTGTTAGTGGGCATTTCCTTTTAAGCCATTGAGGGCTTTTTCTTTTGAAAAGTATGCTTTTAAACTCCTATTTTTGAAGAAATAGAACTATCCTTACAGAAGCGATTCAACTAAAAGTTTAAATTGATAGTTGATGTTCTCATTTACACTTTTTATATTATATTTTAACACGTTTGTGCAATCTCGTTATGATTTTGTAGGTGAACCGATTATATAGAGAGAGAGTTTTACTTATTCTCGTCTTAACTTTGCTGGTGGACCAGTAGGAAGAGATAGAGTACTCGTTTCCTATTTTAACTTTGCAGGTGGACCGATGAGAAAGATAGAGAGCATAGCTCATTCCCGTAGTGAATCCATTATTGAGTGCTCTCGCTTTTAAAGCCCCCTCCTTGTCTTGAAAAATCTAATGCCGGATCAAGAAGAGGTAACTTGTGAGCTTAGAAAATGTGATTAAGAAACCGTAAAATAGTCCGAAAATAAGAGCTGCCCGAATATCAGTGCGTTTAGTAACTTAAACGAATTTGTTCATGTTGTGTTTTTTGTGGGTGTACTGTACTACTATCTTTTTTCAAGATTTTTCAAGAGGTGGTTATAGAATAACAAGTTTTTTACAAGTGGTTAAACCGAACTGATAAAGTGTCTAAACATAATTTAGATTGTCAATGAAATTGGAAAAT
>JAYMTH010003927.1:0-10336 GCA_036897465.1 Pelargonium australe | reverse complement strand
GTTCCATTGCCGGGAATCGAACCCGGGTCTCTTGGGTGAAAGCCAAGTATCCTAACCGCTGGACGACAATGGATTTGTTAAGCACTTGACAGTAATCTTTAATTAGATAGTAATTAATATCTAGTTCCCACAATTTGGATGAATAAGATCGTGAATAGTCATCCACTGTCCACATCTTCTAGTTTACGGTCGGATCAGGTTAGAGTCGTCGAACCCTATCCCGACCCTAAAGGGTTTTCAAGTCTTTAGGCATAAATTACATTGAAGGAAAGACCCAACCAACTTTGGGTCGGATTGATGTTGGGTGCCCGCAGGTTCGAGTCCAAATGTAAGCTCCAATCCCAACAAAACCAGTAGTTCTTAAAATTTCGAACATGGGAGTTTAAACCATAGCGCTAGTATTCTAAATTTTTCGTCATGAGAACGGTTTTTAAGACTAATATTTTATTCTCATTCACATTCTTAATTTTCATTTCCAAGAATTCGTAATTCATGGACTATGCATAAGTTTGTGTCAATATCCTTTTTGAATAGACACTCACCACACGTTTAGGTAATTTCCTCCATACATAGACCATTGCAAACACATAAAAGAGCCACTTTCAGACCGATTCCAAAATCAAAACATGCTCTGAAACCCATGTTAAATTTCACAAATTGAGCTACACATAATTATTGAGCTACCATGTTAAATAGCTCATAGTATAAACGAACTTTGTGTTTTTAAAGTAATTTAAACTATAATTCAACGAGAACAACGAGAAAAAGAAGAATCACACTTTCTATTCTTGCAAGTTTGCATCTTCTTCTTCTTCTTCATCATCATCATCATCTTCCTTACCCTTATTATACTAAGATCTTGGTGATCAATTACACCTAACCAACATATAATATAATGAAATATAAAAAAGACACCAACACAACTTCCATGTTTTAAAAGCTTCCTTCCATGTCTTCTTATATACCTTTTCCTAGAAAGAGGCAAAAACAAAGAGACCATTCCAAAGACACCTTACCTTATTGGCTCCATCTTTACACATACACCTCTCTCTTTGTCTCTTTAATAAAGCCCCATCTTCATCATTTCCTAAAGCCATGCATGAAAATCAATCAATATTCAATCAAACCCTAATTTCAAAAAATATAAACAAAAAACAAAAGTGTTCCTTTTATATATATATATATATATCGATAAAGCAAACCCACTACCATCACACATTCATATACCTTTCCTCCATCTTAAACCCATTGTCTTTTTTCTCATTAAGTTTAGCATATCAAAAGCCTTAGCCACCAAGAAAATTCAGTCAATAATTTCATCCCCTCAGGCCCGCCCTACTACATATAGCCAAAGCAGATAGATTTGTTTCTTCATAATCTATTTTTGCTGAGAAAACCGAAAATCCGAAAACTGTGTAATCTACACATACCTGAGAGCAATGAGTGCTGACTGGGGACCGGTGGTTGTTGCGGTGGTTTTGTTCATCTTGTTGTCGCCGGGATTGTTGTTCCAGCTACCTGCAAGAACAAGAGTCGTAGAGTTCGGGAACATGATGACTAGCGGGATTGCTATTCTGGTTCATGCTATCATCTATTTCTGCATATTGACCATCTTGATCATTGCTATTGGTATCCATATACATGTAAATTAGTGAGTTCATGATTCAAGCTTCTCTTCCTATTCTTGACCTTCATTTCTTCCTGAAATGGGTTTATGTTTTTTATGTTTTGTATTTTTTTCATCTCAATCTATACAAAAATATCTGAAACGAAACTATCTGTCAATCTTCGTATCTTGGTGTATGTGTTGTGATCTTTCCTACAAGGTTTCTAGTTCTAAACGTGGTTCAATCGGGTAGTTTCACAAACTAGAAACATATAGCAAGGATCTTTCATTATTGAATTTAAACCCTAGAAGGGTAGCGGATTTGGTTTCAACTTAATCGTATTTGTGTTGACTAAACCAACCCGCCGTTAAGATAATCGTATAGTGTTCGTGTTGAACTTGCTCGACCCGCTTAACCCATTTAATTAAATGAGTCATGGCACCCATTTAAGGTTATAAGGGTAATTTTTTTAAGGTTGTTGAGTGGATAATGACTCACATTAATTAATTGGGTCAACGTCGGGTCGAGTAATTTTGTACTCTGAGTGAGTCACATCGTGTCAACCCATTCATAAATGGGTCGAATTTGTGTTGTGATCAATCCGTTTAACAATCAGGTCATGTTCGAGTTGACACATTTAACATAACTCTAAGCTTTTAGCACGAACATGACCCATGAACACAAACATTTAGTTCAAGCCTCATTAGCCTCACAAACAAATCAATGAAAGCTAGCTAGGTACTACCACAACAGCATTGAGTCCCTCCAAATCATTTGGTTCCCAACATCATCAGCACTGAAGTCGCATTTGGATTTAATTGTTGATCAAAAAATGGGAATCCGAGAATCAAAATTAGAATAATTTTTCCTTCATCATGATTGTATCAAGACTTTTTTCCATGAAAATGGTACGAGAAATGGAACCTCATTCCATTTCCCATTATTAAAAAATATTACTCCATATGATACCTTAGCCATTTTCCCCAAATGTTGAATCAACTACACGGACACTTTGACAAATCACTATTCGTATTCTCCTCCTACACTCTAGAGCGTGCAATTTGGGTTTTGAGTCATATCTTTTTGGATTCGGGTTGGAGAAGGCCTAACCCAAACTTGACATGAAAAGAAAAAAGGTTTCGGGTTCTACAGTAAAATGTACTAATTGGTGCGGTTTTGTCTGACCCGAAATGTAATTGGATCTATTCCAAGCAACCGAAACCCATAGATAAAAATGAGGATTGGATCAGGTTTTGTGAACCCACAAGTTCAAGTCCACACTGTCAACTCTATCAATCATTTGGTTCAAAGCAATTACTAAAAATAATCTCTCACTAATAGCAAATAACAACTAAAATCAACAAAACCAATTTAAGATAAATTAAATCAACTAACTTAACAATCAAGTCATGTAGCATAAAAATAAAAAAAATAAAATAAAATAAAAAATAAATAAATAAATAAAACTGTAAAATTGAAAGATTGCTCCCAATTTCCTTCCAACGACACAACACAATGCAATAAAATCAAAGAAAACCACACAACACAATGCAACAAAATAACAAACATATACACATACATAAATAAAATCATAGATAATGGAGGATCAAATTCAAATTCAAAGCAGAACAGAACAGAAACCCTAAACAATTAATTAATCAATCAAAATCATCGTACAAATTAAATTACTGATCTGAATCTCTTAAGCTGAGATTTTATTTCTATATGCATATATAAACAAAATCAAAGAAAATGGAGGTTCAAATTCAAAGCAGAACAGAACAGAACAGAATCCCTAAACAATTAATCAGTCGAGCAAAATCATCTTACACATCAAATTTCTGATCCGAACCGCTCCGATCCTCAGTCGGTGTAGATGTGGAGACGCAGCGCCAAGATGATAATGGCGTAGAGAGCGAAGAAGATGAGAGTGTGGATCGCGATGGCCTTGCCGTTGGTCCTCAAGCTTCCGAACTCCAGCTGCTTGCCGTTTCCCGGCAACTGGAAAAGCAGTCCCGGCGACAGCAACACGAACAGAACCACTCCGACGATCACCGGAGCCCAATCCGCCATTTATTTTGCCCTAATTTGGTGGATTTTTCTGGAGAAAATTGAAACGAACCAGAATAGTAACGAAGCTCTTGAAGTTGAAGAAGCAGTAGCTTCTAGAAGAAGAGTCTGTGGAGGTTGACACTTGTGACTGTCCATTTTGCGCTTTATATGGGTAATAGCCACCCATCCTGGTGCTGCCACGTCATCTCATTTGGATAGAGCTAACAAATTTTGTCTCGAGTTCGGGTTGAAAATGCCCAACTTAAATCTCATCCCGAAAAGTTTTCAATTTTCATGTCACGCGTCGGGTTGGGTTGGGCATTGTTAGTCGGCTCTATTTTGTATGATTTGAGCTCATTTCGCATCAGATCGGACTTCGTTTGCGAATTTGAGTTTAAATGTGTTGTACATTTGGATCAACTCGAGTAGGATGTAGTGGACTTTTCTTTGCAAAAAAATTCGGGTGGTTCATATCTCGATGTGGACTGAACTTCATACTAGACTTAGGCTCGTCCGACCCTTGGTAAAAGTTTTCGATCTCAATTTGGTCCAGCCCTAGTCGAGATTGGATACAGACTGAAGATGTTATTCCCTTGATTAAAAAATTACTATCCACTTACAAAGAGCGTAAATTAGAAGGGTTTTGGCTAAACCGGAAAGGGTTGATTAGTTAGCAAAGAGTTGTTTAAACTTAAAAGAAATCGATTAAAAAAATGCAATTGTGTTAAAACTTAAATCTAAATTAAATTAAACGTCTCTTATCTAAAAAAATATTAAAGAAAAGAGACCCTTTCTTTTGATTTTGGTGAAAGAAAACTTAGAAAATAAGGTATTGTGGCCTTTGATGTGATCAAACACTTGCAATTTGGAAAGTGATAAAGCACTTACCACCAAACTTTTAATGAAAATGATGCTATAAGATAGGCTTTGCCCTTGAGATAAACAAGGGTTGTTTGGTAATTATTCATGAAAATTAATAAGACTCTTAGAGTATATTGTATATTTTTAAAAGATTATATTGTATACTTTTAACTACAAATTAGTAAGTTTAAAATCGGATAATTAAACCAGTCGATTTGGTTGGAACTCACCCGGTGAATAAGTCCAATTCTTATATAACCCGAGTTGTCATCAAATTCTTGTAAAACTCATCAAAACTACATCTATAAGTGTCAAAGCAAAAGAAAATGATATTTCATCTACTGAATAAAGCAATTGAAGTGATTAATTTGTCATTTATGATAGAGATCAACGAATACATCAATTTAATACTCACATAATCCGAGATCAAGACCGAGTAAAACCCATCAAAACTATTTTTAATAGTGTCAACCTAAATAAAAATCAACGTCATTTCATTTAGTTATTTGAGTGGTTGAAGTGATCAAATCGGTCGTTTCTTGAAGTTGTCATACTAATAATTCAATCAACAAATCGATAAAATATTTCGAACAAATTTAAAAAATATCGCTTGAAGAAAAAAATCAATAGTTGTTTTTACGTCTGACGTGACATCAACATAATTTAATCGATTTTGACTTCTTCATTTATCAAACAAGCGATCAACACCCGACGATGTGAACACAATGTTATCTTTTTATATTCCTATTCATATTCCTCAAGGATTGCACTTTCACTTTGGCACAACACAAAATATTATGCCATCAATATTGCCTTTCTTTTCCACAAACTCGTCTTCTTCTTCATCTTCATCTTCTTAAAGATTTCAAGACCTCCTCGTAGAGAAATGAACGATTGGGCTGCTCCGTTGATCGCGGCGGCGCTCTTTGCCTTCTTGTCGCCGGGATGGATCTTCCAGATGCCGGGAAAGAACCGGCCGCTCGATTTGATGAACATGAAGACAAGTGTCGCTTCCATATTTGTTCATGCAGTTTTGTATGTTCTGTTTCTCATCTTGTTTCTTGTTGTTCTTAACATCCACCTCTATATCTAATAGAAGATACAGAATATGCTTCTTTGATGTTGTGCTACTAAATATTAACAATCATATCATAACTTTGTGGGTCTAGCAGTTAAAACGTTTCAACTTTCGTAGTAAGATTTCAAGTTTAAATTTATCGAGCAACATTACAAGACAAGTTTAAATTTATCGAGCAACATTACAAGACAACGAACCCGCAACCTAAAACCCGTATGAACTCAATTCTTTTAGGTCAAATTTGGACATTAACCTGTAATTTATTAAGAACTATAATTTTTTCGAATTGGCGGTCATTTCTAACAAAAGTTGCATCAACCTTTAAAACTCGATCAACAATTTCATTACTTTTGATTTACCGTCGAACATTATGTATCAACGAAATTCACATCAGATCAAGAAACTAAAATTTATAACATTCTCACAAATCATGAATCAAGAAAGATACAGATTAAACTACAACAACAAACAATAGGAAGCAACCAAAAGACACAAATTTTGCTCCATCAACCCATATACACATGAACACCAATAGCTAATAAGAAAATACACATGAGAGCAAAGTAGATTAAAGTATGAACCAGAATGGAGACTCCACTGGTCTGGAAGTTGCTGAACTCGACGAACCGGGAGCGGCCCGGGACCTGAACCAGCAACCCTGGAGTCAGGAGAATGAAGAGAACCACCGCCACGAACACCGGTCCCCAATCCGACATCTCTCAACCTGTGATTCTCAAATGGATCTGTCCGACGAGTGGTTTGGGGAGTGTAATGAGCAGAGAATATAAAAGGGGGAATCTTGGTTACTTTGGTGGGAAGGGACAAAGATGCTGAGTAGGAAAAAAGTGAAGGCTAAAGTATCAAGCAATTCAGATTCACAAAGCACATGCACTATTGAGAAGCTTCATCTTTTTTGACATGCTTGTCAATGCAATGAAATGTGCATAGTCGGTGTTGGGTTAGGCCTTTTCAGCCCAAACCCGACCCAAAATGAAAGCTATGGTCGCCAATTCATCCTAAACGTTTGCATTTATCCTAAAAGGCATGTTTGTTACCACAACAGAGTTCCACGCCAAATGTCAATGCAAAAAAGGTGCGTAATCAAATGTTGGGAAAACTGATAAGCATAAACCGAAAATAATTCAAGTAAAACGAAACATGTAAATCACAATAGTTCACTTCATTTCATCAAATCACAACAGCACAATCAGACACACAAAAGCAACAAGCAAACTAAAATAGAAAAAAGTAAATAATAAATGTTTCTCGTCCTTGTTTCAAAGGCCTAGAAGTGAAACAAAACTATCAAACCTCATTTTTAGATTCAAATCAAAATTACAATAGTCTTTCAACGTTACTGAATGGTCTCATGGATCTTCATGCATGGATCAAGCATAGTTCAAGCGAAATATGTCATTGAACACGTAGAAGCTCCCTTGTGGTGTTGGCATTAAATGAAACATCTACAAAATTAGCAACAAAAAATATTGTTATAACTAATCAAGGCTAAGACTCCACAAAGATAGAACAACTATGCCCTATGATACTTCCACAGTCGATAAATAACTTCTGCAGTCATGTACTAGGTTATCAGACAAAGAAGAAATTATGTCACTCGTTCAAAACTATACTTAAAACTTTAATCACATATATAAACTACCGAAAACCCTATTGCATAATTCATAAATGCTCATAGATTATAATTGGTAAAGGGATAATGATTAGCCAACAATGTGAGATCCTCATCCGAATGTACCTTCTGTATCACATGCCCATTTCTTTGAATATCCAGTCTCTGATTTCAAATTAACAGAACTAATCTAACTAAGGTACTCAACTACTCCCTTAAACATCAATCAACAAGATACATTATCAATCTATCTACTCAATAAATCAGTCAACATGCCCATTTCTTTTGAAATCTAGTCTCCAATTTCAATTAACCAAACCAAATTAAGTATGTTACTAAACTATTCCCTTAAACACCAATTATCAAGATACATTATCAATCCATCCAGTCAATCAATCAGCCAAACGACTCAAACCAAACAATTATATCGGGTATGTTTGAATAGAGAAGCTATAGTTATTACAGCATCCCAACAACAACAGCAGCAACAAACCAACATTTCCATTTCAATGCACTACATGCCAATTTCTTTGGATATTAGACTCCAATTACAATTAGAAAAAAAAAAAAAAAAAAAGTTTCTAAACTAGTCCCTTAAGCACCAATCATACTCAATGACTCTGTCAAATCATACAGCTACATAACAAAAACCCCAATATTTAGATTTCGATACATTGCATGCAGTTTCATTCCATATCCGGTCTCCCATTTCAAATTAACAAATCTAAGTAAATAAACTACTCCCTTAAACGACAATCAACAAGATACATTATCAATCCATCTACTCAAAAACCAGTCAAACCATACAGTCATATAATCTAGATTTGATTATTTGAACATAAAATCTATAGCTAACACATCATATAAACAACAAAAACCCCCAATATTTCGATTATTTGACCATGCAGGCAAGGTGTTCGAGGAAATACCTGACTGAACTTGAGCGCGTGCTGTTCGCCGGAGAGCTGTAGATTCCCGCTGACGAAGACGAGCATGCCGCCGGCGGGTCCAGAAGGCTGGCAATCGACGGTGGTGATGCTGTGCTTGCACTGATCGAACGGTAGGCTTCCGAGCTTGGCGGCGATGTTCTGTGCGCCCTGGATCTTCTGGCCCTCGAAGCTGAGCATGGAGCCGTCCTGGTAGAGGTTTCCGAGCACGGCGCGGTTGGTGTCGAAGGTGGTGTAGTAGTGCTCCACAAAGGCCTTAGCTACTGCGTCTGGATCCATTTCTTCTTCTTCACTGTGTCTCTGCGAGAGCTTCGATTTCTGGGGGTTTGGGGAGGGTTAGGGTTTTTATATAGCCGCCGCGATTTTATTTTTATTTTATTTTTGGATTTAAATTTAATTTGAAGTTTAATGGGCTGGGCTTGGTTGGAATAGGTTGGGCTGGGCTTGGGTTTGGTTTTAACATATAGGCCCAATTATTGGATGGGCTTGGGTTTGATTTAACACTGGGTCAACCATTGTTTTGGTACCTAGATGTGACAATTCGGATTTCAGATCGACAGAGTTTTGCATGAAAGATATGCATATTTATGTGGATTTGTTCACTGTCTCGTAATTTTTCAATGGGCCCAAAATCGTAAAAGTCTTAAGTTGGGGTTCCGGGTTTCGCAGAAATGGATCCATATTGTTAGCTATGTACTAAAGTCAGATTGGGAATTAGGGTCACAATCTATGGCACGAGGTAAATTTAATAATTTGGATAAAATTGGCGTCGTGACTATGTCATTTAGTTATCCAATTTGCTTTCAATTGGTACATACAGTAAATATAGTTAATTTAAGCGTCACACGATTATTAAGTCAACATAACAATCTAATTTAACAATACTGATAAGTAACAAACATATAGTATAGTTCAAAAATAATAATAATATGAACGATATAAAAAAATGATAAAGTTATATTTTGTTGACGTTTCATTTTCTTACCACAAATAATATTTTTTTTTGTATAAAAATAATATTATTTTACCACCAAACGCGTGGATCAATTGGTAAGGGGTTATTTCAGCTTAACCTGAGGTCTCGAGTTCAAGTCACAGGAAATGCAGTTGCGTTAAAATTTGGTAGGGAGAGCTTTGCCGCCTTTGTGGTCCTACCCGACTCGAATGTGGATTAATTTGGGTGTGGTAAAACGACTTAAAGGTATCAATCGCGAATGTGCGGACCCGCTCAGGAACCTCGTGGTTTAGACGAAAAAAAATAATATTATTTTGATATATATATATGAAAACAAAAGCAACATAGTTCAAGTCTATCCATAAGATCGTAACCACTATGATATAGTATCAAAAAAGCTATTAGATTAATCAAAAAATTAAGATACATAGATTAGAACAAAAATAAAATTAGAAAAGACAAAATAATAAATAGTTATGTGATTGTGATGCAATTCATGCAAATTGCAATGCTTTTCTATTATTCTACGTTATTGCTATTAATAATAATTGGTGACCAATTAGATTTTGATTTTTCAAAATCTATATATATTAGCTATCAACTATTTGTCGAGATTTGGACAAATTAATCACTTGTGATTATTTTCAATAATAATAATAATAATTAACATGTGGCTTGTGGATCATTATTTAGCATATTTAATCTATATACATTGAAGTGTCAATATTTTATACAAGTTTGACTATATTTTTCAAAATATCAACATCATTAGTATCATACTAATATTTAAATAAATGTATAAATTTAAGACTCGTTATGCAATATTTATTAGAAATGACGGCTGAAGCAAGTTGATATTTGGTCGGTTCACTTAGAGCAGATTTGTTATAAAACATCAACCTCTAAATTAAGTCTATTCATTGTTGATTTTTAATTGTTATTAATAAGATTGGTATTTTCCTTTATAGTTACTCTTTTGTGGTTTTTTTTTTTAAGAAAATTTTACTTTTGTTTAATTAGAAATATTATTTCTATCTTGTCACATGGTTAAAATATTTGATTTTTTTTTTATCATCATGTTGAGGGTTAATTACCAAAATACCCATAAAAATGGATAACCTAATGGATATGCCTTTCTCATGTATTTTTTATTCAACAACCCAAATCATAAATAGATTTTGTACCCAATAACTTATATTACTTTTT
>JAYMTH010003926.1:0-10337 GCA_036897465.1 Pelargonium australe | reverse complement strand
ACATTTTCAGTCTTAAATTGGTGTTTTAAAAGTCTATCAAAAAAAAAAAAAAAATTACAAAACAAAAACATGTTGGGTCATTAACACACGTAGAATGAAAGCACGAAACAAACATTCAACACACCCGTAAGGAAGATGTGAGAAATCTTTAACTTTGTGACTAAGCTTCGAATGATAATTAATATGTGTATGGTCAAATGACTTAAAAGTGGCTATCACGAAGTGCGAGCCTGCTCAGGAACTCAACAGTTTAAAAAAAAAAAAAAGTACGAAACATATGACTTGTTATAAATATGATTGAATCATGTTAAATATGGATCGGTCTTAGGTTTATATCTTAGGATGTTATAAATATGATTGAACCATATTTAAAAAAAAAAAAAAAAACATATTTTCTTTCCTAATTTTACTAAACAATTTAATTTTATAGAATTCTTTGTGAACATCTTTCTTCCATATGTAAATTTATCAAACAAAACAGACATTTTACTTCTACAAATATTTGAAGTAGACAGCCTAAGCAAGATGCTAATCAATATGGAGAATTAGTTTTGTTTTGTTCTAATTCTAACATCAAAAGAATATACTAAAACAATACTCATTATTAAAACTTGGTGTTTGAGTGTTCTATGACTTGCAAAACACTCCACAATTTGCAAAGTGAGTTTTTGTTTTGTTTTGTATTTTAGGAATACATGCTAATTGGGGTAGGGACAAAAAATATGAGGATCAATAAGAATGTTATGGGAATGATATTGTTGGTGATTAGAGGCAAAAAGTGCAAGTTTGTTTATGAGTTTTTCACTTATTGTTTTCATAATAATGTTCCTCATTTTATGATTGCTCTAATGTCTCTCTCTTTGATCTTTTGTGTTCTTTACCTTTTGCTCTTTTTAATAATTTTAAGACCTACCATTTTTGTAGCTTTGTGTTTTTAATGAACTAAACAATGCTTCAAAACTGAATCAAGTTCTTGATGTTTAAGATGATCCTTTGGATATGCTCTTCCACAATAAAAATCAATGTTCAAGTCATTATCTAAAAGAGAGTGTGTGGCATTGGTTTCAAAATTTTAATTGTGGCTTCAAAGATTGTCATTGACCTTTTTGTGATCTTTGGTACTTAAAAATTAATATTTGAATATCCCAAAAAACAGTACATACCATTTGTTGATTCAAGTGTTTTGTGATAGTATATGCAATAGATTGACGTTCTTATTTTATAATTTATTTATGCAATCCAAAATAATAGTGGAATCCTTATTTGGTGGGTATCAATATATTTAATATTATTAAAAAAATCCTAATTTTCTCAAACTTTTTACAAGATTTTTGGATACAAAATTAACTAAGCAATTTAATATCAAGATTTTAATATTTAAAAAATGTACTAAAATTGTAATTTTGTAACTAAGAAAAAAAAATTCAGCCCAAGAAATCGTCAGTTGGGCTACCAAGCCCAATAAACCCTGCCAATATAATGGTTTTGGATTTAAATTAGCCCAAAACCGGGCTTGAACTTTGGACTTGGGTTAGGGTTCTATAGCTCTGGCCCAAAAGCCCATATTTCAGGGGCTTGTTGTTGGACACAAGTACACAACATGGTTGGACCTAAAAAAAATAGTTAATTTAATATTTATAAATTTATAGGAAAATGCTAAATGCACCAAATTTTGTACAAAATTTGGTGTACAAAGTGACGTGGCAGCCTACTACATGGCACATCTAATTTTCATATTTCGTGGTTTAAAATTAAGTTTTAACGATTAAAAACTCGACATATATGATACCATCACCCTCCCATGAATTTCTGGCGCGAAGCGCCCGGTTTATTAAACTTACTGTACACGTGGCGCATTGTAGTTTGGTCAATCATCAATAAAGAAATTGATGTGTCATGTCTCTTTGTTTGACACATCATTTTTTGTACAACTTTTTTTTGTACAAAACTTTGTACATATAGCATTACTCAAATTTATAATGTAAAAGCAATATTACATTGTTTATTGAGCACACAAGATTCAGTCGTATCAACACTATAATTCGAGGAAAAAAACGATTTTGTAAGTCGCAACGAGTCAAAATGACGACTTGTTTGAAGCGAGTTGGCCCATATTTCAACACATGTAACACCCGACCTGACTCCAATATATGGCCCACCGTCTTCAAATGTCGGTCCATAGTTCAACAAATTTGACTTATGCATGTATTGATAATATGTGTAGTCATCTACTCACATTTGAACTCGATACTAACATATATTTTATTTATCGTCTGATTTTAAGACAGACGGAGTATCTAACCATTATCATTTGTGTCTAACAAAATTATTGAAACAGAATCAATAAATTGACACAACATCTTTCGTGGAACTTAAAAAAGAGGAGTAAGCGTGTGAAAGTGGCTGCTAGATTTTAAAAGCTATATCTACCTTGAAAATGTCAAAAATGTTAATATTTAACCACCTTCTGCGAAAGTCCCAAACATGGTGTGCGTCTTCAACGTGATCTCGACCGTGCACTCTTCCACGCGAGATTGATCAACGGACAGGAGCTTACCCGATGATGGCATATACAAGACGAACTACAAGTCAATTGGAGTCGTAAATATTTGCTTAGCTCCAAAGAATCCCAATTCTATAAATACTCCAAAACACTCTCTTACCAATCACCAACTTACAATCAATCTTCTCTTATTCATACAAAAAACTTAGTCTTTCACTTCTCTTCAGCATCACAAATGGTGAGTACTCTCCATAATCATCATTATTTTTAAACCTGTGTCGTGTCACGAAATCAGGGTGTTTGGACTCACTCGTCTTGTGACATACCATTTAAGTTCATGTCATGTCGTGCCAACATAACCCATTTAGCTAAACTCTTAAATATGTTGTGTTTGTGTTCAACTATTCATCACGATTACTAAAAGTGTCACATTTTTGCTGGGTCAATCTTGAACACGACACACACGCACGAATTGTCGGCTCTAAATCATGCCGTGCCAATACCACCCATACAGTCTTATGTGCTTAGAGTGTTGCTATATACTAATGAGTTTATTTTTGTGACTTGCTTGTGCAGGCACTGACACTAAACATTGAGGTACTGCACATTAATGTCTTTTTCTTCTTTACTGCTACAGATAATTAGCAAGCTTTGTTGCTCATTTAAATATCTGAACTTCATTTTTGGAACAGAAAGTATTTGCTCAGACATCAGAGAGAGTCAAATCTGTGGATCTACACCCCACAGAACCATGGTAAATTTCACACAAATCTCCATTTATTTGCCAATTCACAAACCAAAAACTACATTTGCCAACCATACATGTTCATTTTCATGCAGGGTTCTGGCAAGTTTGCATTCAGGAACTGTCCACATTTGGAACCATCAAGCTCAGGTAAAGCTATGAATCTCTGGATCAATCTTCTTGATTGTTGTTCTTTTTTTCTGCTAACTAATCAAAGCTACATGATGCACAGACCATGGTCAAGTCCATTAAAGTCTCCGAAGGACCAGGTAATTAAGCTGAAACATAACACTATGTTCATTAACAATGTTACAAGTTTTATGTTTCTGATGTTCATGTCTATATATGTGATTGCAGTAAGGTCAGCTAAGTTTGTAGAGCCTAAGCGATGGATCGTTACTGGATCCGATGATGGATTCATTCGCTTATACAACTACGACACAATGGAGCAAATCAAAGAAATCGAGGCACACAAAGATTTCATTAGGTCCTTTGCAGTGCACCCTACACTTCCCTTATTGTTATCAGCATCAGATGACAAGACCGTAAAGCTCTGGGACTGGGAAAAGGATTGGACCTGCACTCGGGTCTTCGAAGGTCACTCGCATTATGTTATGCAAGTCACTTTTGATCCCAAAGACTCCAACATTTTCTCAAGTGTCTCTCTTGATGGCACAATTAAGGTATGCACTTCAAACTTGTCTGCTAATTCAGTTATCAAAATTGGCCTATTTATGCTTATGCTAACACTAGCCCCTTTGTTTGCAAGATTTGGAATCTCGGGTTCCCATTAGCCCCGAGCTTTACGCTATGTGACACCGATTCAAAAGGGTTGAATTGTATTGACTATTTTGGGGATAACAAAGAGCCTCTTCTGGTAGCTGGTTCTGATGATCATACTGCTAAGGTCTGTGACGTTCGAAGATTGAATTGTGCGCGTTTTGCGTGTAATGTGAATAAAGATTTGATTGTGTGAAACTATGTGAACTCAGGTATGGGACTATGAGAGTAAAAAGATTGTGCAAGCTCTTGAAGGCCACACACACAATGTGTCTGCAGTGTGTGTTCATCCAGATATGCCTATAATCTTCACTGGCTCAGAGGATGGTTCTGTTTGTATTTGGCATGCCTTCAATTACAGGTACCAATATTTTGTCAGTTTTGGTATCATTTAAGAATTTGAAGCTTTTGTTTCAAGTGGCTCATTTTAATGGATTTGCAGGCTTGAGCAGACTCTGAACCATGAGCTTGGAAGGGTTTGGGCTGTGGGATGCTTGAAAGGTTCCAAGCAGTAAGTTTTCTTGGATTGCTTTTCTTTTTTCTAGTCTAATTTTTTGTTGCATTTTGTGCTGATTTGTGCCTTTTTTTGGATCTTGTTCTTGCTACTTGCTGTGCAGGGTTGCATTTGGATGTGACAATGGAATAGTTATGGTCAAGATTGATGGATTTTGAGTGAAGCTTCATGCTGGTTCTCACAATGAATGCTGAAATTGGAGTTGAATATGTGTAGAAGTCATTGTATGTCTCAATTTCCACAAGTGTTTGTACTCTTGTTTTTAGTTTTTGTGTTTTGTACTTTTGGTGTGTTTTTAATAAAATTTCATTCCCAAAGTGTTGCACTCTCGTTTCTAGTTTCTGTGTTTTGTACTTGGACGTGTATCGTGCATAATTTGTTAGGTAGTGTTTATGTAAAACAATACAACACAACATGAAAATACGCATAAGTCGGCTCTAAATCTATATCACAATATTCAACCTTCCGAGAATCAAGAGTTATGTATAATCCTTGAAAGAAGAAAAAAAAAATGTTATATAAGATCAAATAAAGTGAAATGAAAAACAATGTTTATTTTATTTTTATATTACAAAATTTAGTTTATTGTTATTGGAGCATATCCATCTATTTGACAAACACTGTCAATTA
Source organism: Pelargonium australe (assembly GCA_036897465.1). NCBI lineage: Eukaryota > Viridiplantae > Streptophyta > Magnoliopsida > Geraniales > Geraniaceae > Pelargonium > Pelargonium australe. The sequence continues at coordinate 5,165 of JAYMTH010003926.1, read as the reverse complement.
TCATTGTCGATCCGAATGGAAGCGAGTGCTTTGTTAAAATGTTTTGCTTTGGTAGCAAGGTACTCCTTCCAGTTGATAGCCCGGTACATGGGAGGGTGGGTCGGGTCAACCAATTTTGGCAGCGGAGCAACTTTAACATTTCCCGGGGCCCCGTAAAAGTACACAACCGAAAGTCGGTTCTCGGTTCGGTTAACCATGGCCCGGTGATACACACTCGGGTACAACCCGTTTGATAAAACATGGAGGAGGTCGCCGACGTTGATGACGAACGCACCCGGGGTTGGAGGAACTGTGATCCACCCGCTATTCTCGGGGCGGACCTGCAACCCGCTAATGCGGTTTTGGTAGAGGATTGTGAAGATGGTGGAGTCGGTGTGGGCGGCAAGACCCATGGCGCGATCCGGATCCGGACAAGCCGGGTAGGAGTTCAGTTGTAGAACAGACCGTGGGCCCTTATGGTTCCGTTCACATTTTGGGCCGGCCCACTCTATGTCTTCTTCAACTATGCCCAATGAGCCCAACATCAGCCACATTAACCTTTCTGCTAGCTTTTTCATCTCTTTCTCATAATTTTCAACCTTTTCACTGTTCATTAAAAAAATTAATTTGATATAAATGAATTTACAAATATAAAATATTAAGATAAAAAAAAACTCTAGAGTTAGCGATCTATTAAAAGAGAGATATAAATCATAATGCAAATGACAATTGAGTTTCTTCTTAACATATAGCGCTATTTTCCATAATATTCGAAATATAAGTCACGATTGCGTGGGTTGTGACTCGTGTAGTAGTAATCGTCACATGTTAAAAATATATCAATCAATGGTTAGTAAATACTAGACAGTTTGTATCAATAAAAATATAATTGTATGGTTGATCCTCTTACAAATGAATCAAACATAAATTACACGAGATTGACAAAAACAATAAACTCAAACTGAGAATGTAATTGAGTAAACCAATGACAAAAAAAATTAAAATAATATTCTAAAAACAGAACACTTGTATATATAAATTAATTCCACAAAAAACATTATAATAGCAATGTAGAAAGTGCAAATTCAATATAAAAAATGTTTACAAGAATATAAATGAGTATTAAAAGTTAAAAACATTTTAACAATCAGTTTAAAATATCTTCATTTTGATCATATTTTTGTGCAATCAAATTTACACACTTAAATATGCACAAAGTAATCCCACAAAAACATTCGAACAAGAAAAAAAAAATGCAAATTCAACATAAAATCGAATCAAGAAACATGAATGAGTATGAAAATTCAGAAATCTAGACATTTTCATAGTCAGTTTATAATAATTTTATTATAACTGTCTTTTGTGCTAAATGTTTATTTCGTAGCAAGACAGATTAAACAAAAAAGTTTAACGTTTTAAATTCATTTTGAGGTCTCAAGTTTGAGCCTTCCAATAATTAATAATTAAAACGTTTTAAATGTAGAATAAGCCATGGAATAAAAAAAAAAAGACGTACCAAAATTGTTGATAATCTTGAGGCCAAAGTTGGCGAGCATGGTCAATCGGCGAGCCAAAAATGGTGAAGCCCTCGTACCACATGAGCTTCGGAAAAAACGAGGAGTAATGAGACTGTCCGTAGCCGGGGACGCCGCCGGGCGACCGAGCCGCCTTCAGCTTCTGCTCCAACGGCAACGCAAACAGCCTCTTCCCGGCGAGCTCAATGTCCTCGATGACGTCACCAGAAACACCATGGTTAGTGATTTGGAACACGCCCCAGTTCTTGCATGCATGCCCAATCAGCTCCATCGCATTCGGGTCGTTCAAGTCAATGACCGGCGGCAACGACTCCGGCGCCAGAGAGGCGTCTCCGGCGCCGGTATCGTCGCCGTCGGCGGGTGTCCACGCGTGAGAGTCTGGTATTTCTTTGGTGGAGTTGAGGTCTATGAGTGATAGTGTTGCTTCCATGGCGATATCACAGTGAAAATAGACACAAAAACAAGCTTTGTGATCAATGGTGACGTGAAAAAATTAAATATGTATATATAGCAGATAAAGAGGAAAAAAATCGGTGCCATTAATGTACAGGTTATTTGAATTTATATGCTTTATGGGAATTAGAAATGTATGTGAAATGTCAGAGATATGCTCATTGGGTTAATGTATTTTTATTTTATTTTATGGTGAATGTATACAAGAATACAATGTATTTACAAAAATTACAAGTAAATTGGAATATTTGGATTATTGTAATTTGTAATATATGTATTTTTTCTTTTATCACCTTTGTGAATCTCATAATTACATTAAATTGAAGTACAATGAATTTGATTAATAATTATTTGTTGCACTATTTTCACTCACACATATGTATATATACATGGTTGAAGATTTGATTCATATTTAATTTTATTATTTTGGTAAACTCTGTTCTCTCAGACTTTTTTCTTTCTTAGTTATCTTGTGGTGAATTTTTTTCTTTTTCGGTTTATACTATGAGATTTTTTAGCGGGTCTGCACACTCGTGGTTGACATCTTTAAGCCGTTTTACCATACTCAAACTAATTAATTCTCACTCGAGGTTTGTACACATTTAAACCTTTCACCTGATCTTTCCACTGATGTGTACGTTGAGCGAAAATCGTACGCAAGCGCTCTTTCCACTTACATAGTTTGTGTTGCCGACCGCGACACTGCCCTTGAATTTGTGGTGAAATTTTGATATACTTGTAATTACAGTGGCAATGAATTTGAACTTGTGACTTATGGGTTATTGAGCTGATCTATTCAGATAAAAAAATATTTAAAAATAAAAATAAGTTTGTTTTATCACCTGCAAATGACTTATGGATTAGTATTTTAAAAATCTAGTAAAATAGGAATGTTTGACATGTGCCATACATGCACAAGTTGGGGAGTATTGAATTTTGTGTATAGTATTTTTATATTATTCATTATACCTAGATATATTATAGTAGTGTATGAGAGTGAGTGAGTGAATAACCAAAACTCAAAAAGGAACAAAACCATCAATTTGTATGACTCTAATAGCACATGAGAAGTATATTCAAATTTTGGGAAAAAAAAGAAAAGAATTATACTCCTGAAGACTTCCAAAATAAAATCTTGATAAAATGCTTGGTAACCCTACTTTTTTTGGTACCACATGTGAAGATAGCGTGTCACATAGTTTAACACCCTATTTTATTTTTATTCTTCAACGGTTAACACTCAATAGTTTCTACGATGAAAGAATAAGGTAGTTAAAATTGTAGGGTGATAAACTTAATATATTCTTCATAACACATCGTTTTATCATCTCCAACTTAATTTGTGACTCAAACCAATCTAAATGCTTCTTTTAGCATTTGTATTGGTGACACCCTAACAACTTTTCTTAGTTAATGCTATTTGCAAACAACTTTTAACTTAAAAGTCAAAATCTCAATTAAACTTAAAGATCAATTTCACGATCGAGTTCCTCGCTAAAAATTGGTCACTATTACATGAATTTTTGTTGAACATAATTTTGTGTTCTCTCAATTTTTATATGTTTAAAAATGTATCGAAAGATCACGTGTCATCTCCTTTCCTTCTTTATATTATGTTATTCTACTTTCTTATCATTCATCAAATCTTTTAACTTTAGGTAATAATAGCATATAGTAATTGAAAAGATACATTAGTTCGATGTTTTTTCTATGTCTCACCTTTTTGCTCTCCTCTTTTTAAAATTTTGGTTATGTATCTCACAGATGTGGCACGACTAATATCAAGTGGTGGTCCCAAGTTGGATAATTCTGACATATTAGAATCGACTGCAATTTCACATGCTCCAATTGTTGTCACATTTTCTCAACTTTCTTTCTCTTTGCATATGTGTCTCTAATCAAGGCTATATAATATGACACACCACTTCATCAACCAACAACGAAGATAACATGATTTCCTTATCCACACCAAAGGCAATTGATGCACAATTTTCGTCTCGTTGTTGAGATAAACTGTTTTTCGTAAATTATCAATGGGTTTTGTTTTAGATCATACACTATTTTTTGTTTAAATTTAGATAATTTAAGTAAGGCCCGCAAGACTCAAAATAGAATTATAAACAATGTTCTCTTTCAAATTAAGATAAATCTAATATGGTACACAAGACACCAAATGGAATGATCGAGATGTTTTCAAATAGGACACGCATTAGTTAAGTGCAATATTAGAATTTGGACCCGTATTTGATGGGTATACCCGACACCCGACCGTAATCCAACTTAAAGTTGGTGGTTGGTCAGATAAACCCACAAAATTTTGCATTTCATGCAACTGACACACAACCATTACCAACTAAGCATGATCTTCTCAAAAACCATATAGAATCTGGTTAGGTTTATCCACTCGAACTTGATACTACCGTTTGCCCGCTCTTCCTACACATGTACAAAGTCTCCTCCTTACAACGTAGCTTGTACCAAAATTTAATTTGAACTCATTAATTCAAATTAAGTGCCAACATAAGTCAATAGTCAACACTACACAAGACGGACCAGTTTTCAAATCTCCACCGTTGATATATTTCAAATCTTAAGATCCACTCAAAGCCAAAACGCACCGTTTTGAGTGTAACATCGGACAGACAATTCACACCAATACGCATAGTCTCTTCCCCACCGTATCAGCTCTCTGTTTCAGCACCAAGAACCTATCTGTGTGGATCTATAGGGTTCGTGAATCGTGACCTCGATCAGAGCTCGATCCGCGCGTGAAAATGGTGAGTCCTTTCTCCAATCTTTTTTTCTGTCCCTGGAGTTGCTTGCACATGTGATTTCAGCTTAGATCTGGCAACGACAACAAAAACGCACCTATTCTGTTTGATCTTAACATTGCATTTCGCGGACGAGGGCTTGAATTCTGCCCAGTTATGAAATTGAGCAATTGCGTGTGTGCTGGTTCAAATGCGAGAGCTGGAGTTAGGTTCGGTCTATATGGCCGCCGTGAAAATGGTGCTCACGGAAGCGAAAACTCTGAAGTGTTGTGATGTGGAGATTTGGATTGATTTCACTTGCATTCTCTGCGTTGAAATGGATGGCAACAGGCCGGGATCTGGGACTGATTCCTATGGATGTGAATTGTCGCCACTTGTTCTGACTTTTGGCAGCTAATGCGAGACTTAATGTTTGGTGGCTGGGAAA
>JAYMTH010003925.1:0-10338 GCA_036897465.1 Pelargonium australe | reverse complement strand
TTTCCCCGTGGTCCAGGGTCGAAAAATATTGCCGTCCCAACTTCAACAGCATACTCTAGAGCTGAGATTATCATACCCGGGGAAAGATCATCAAAGCCATACCCATTACAGAACATAACTTTCGATTGTTTGATAGCCATCTTTACTTCCCTAGATAGTGTCTTCATCCAACTCAACACGGGCTCCTTCGTAAAATCAGCTCGGCTGATAAAATAGGCAATTGGCACAATCAATCACTGTGTTTCATGAATATGATGGCAAAAAATAAAATGATAATAAGCATATAACAAAATATAACCCACAAATAGATGGGTAGTAAAGGGATCAGGTGGGCAAGCTTTTTATCAGTATTATGAAAAAATAAATACTTTTTTATCCAATAATTTTACCTGCAAAAGCCATGTCTTTGCATGGGGTCAACAAGGACCCAGCACAAAAGTGTTTCAAATGAAGTGCTAGAAATTTCAGCAGCATCAGTGTCTTCATTCATCTCAACCATACCTATTCCTTCGTCATGAAGAACATCTTCGAGGAACTTACCATAGATGTCCTGACCAACATGACCAATTGTGAAGCAATGAAGTCCCAGTCTTGCTGCGGCTATAGCCATATTGCAATTGCCACCGGCTTCCCAGTATTTCTAGATGCATATCATTATCAGTTTCCAAAATCTAAATAGTCCAAATAAATAATTGCCAAACAGAATGAAACAGAGTAAATATCTTTTCACAAACACAAGCAAACCACCATATCCATAAAATGCAATATTCAAATACATAAACAATGTCCCATATTTTGATAAATCAATCGAAATCGTCATGACCCTTTCAACTTCTTGAGCTGCTTACAAGTAACTATATTCAACATTTCAGTCTATCTTTAGCACACAGACTAGACTTTAGCAAGATGTTACATAGTGTAGCTGCTATCTATTTTACATCTTATCCGAATTCTTCTTCTCCTTTAAGTTTTGATACCACCTCCATAACTACCACTATGTTTCTTGTCGTTCTTTTCTAGTCTACCAAACAGTTACATAGAAAATTCATACACCAACAAATTATTATGAAACAGAGAAAACATCTTTTTACAAAGGACACAAGCAAACTACCATATCCACAAAATCCAATATTCAAATACAGAGACAACACCCCATAATTTGACAAAACAATTAAATTGTCCCGGCCCTTTCAAATTCTAGAGCTACTTGCAAGTAGCTAGATTCAACATCTCTCAATCTCGGCATGCGGGACAGAGTTTAGCAAAAGGTACATAATGTAGCTTCTTATCCCATTACTTGCTAATCTTTTAAGTTTCAAACCACCACCACAATTACCAAGATGTTAAATAATCTCATTCCCATTTCAATTGTGAAACAAAAATTCTAATTCAAACACTACCTTTCCTGTCCTTATTTTCTAGTCTACCAAACAGTTCCACACAAAAAATCACACACCAACAAATTGTGGCATTAGCACGAAACTGTCAGTGTTAGCATTAAGCTACTACCTTTCCTATTGACCCAAAATCACCATTCACACCAATCTATACCATATTAAGCTCCAACTCGATAAAAATCAAAACTTTCAACAACAAAAAAGAAACTGAAGCAAAACCAACAACCGAACCTTATCAGGTTCAGAAGCAGAGAGGTGGTCCATGTAAGCTTTTCGGTCGCGAGGCGAGGCCGGAGGCAATTGGGGAACGCTGAGCACAATATCAACGCAAAGATTTCCCAGAGTGGCGACATCGATGGGCTTGAGAGCGGTCTTGAAGTTGAGGTCTCCAAGAGAGCCAGTGGAGGAGGTGAGAGAATTAGGGCGTTGTTTGGGGCCAGAGAGCTCAATACCATTGCAGCTGAAGACGGTACCGGGTCGAGAAGATGGCGGGAAAATGGCGGGGAATAGCCTAGGGTTTGGGGAGAAGATGTCTCTGTGGATGGGAATTGGAGGCTTGAGAGTCATGGTGACGGTGGTGGTGAGGTTGCAGAGATAGAAAGAGAAGCAGAGACTGTAGAGAGTACTGAAATGGGAATTGAAAATTCTCATGAATATTATTATAATATGTTCTTTTTCAAGGAATATATATATTTTTTCTTTTGGGTTCCGGAGTGAGCCCGCGCACTCACGATTGACACCTTCTAACAGTTTTACGACACTTAAATTAATTCTCATTCGAGATTTGTTCACATGGATGTGTTGAGCGGAGAACAAACGCAAATGTTCTTTCTACTTACGCAATCTGTGTTGCCAGCTGCGCCACTACCTTGAGTTATATGTCTTTTGATTTCATTTTATTTGAACCTTTTTGTAGTGTATATATTATTTTAAAACTATGAACATAAAAATAAAACATCCACTACCAAGCGCGTGTGTCAACTGGTAAATGATTGTTCCTCCTTAATCTAGGTATCTAGTTCGAGTCCCAAGGCATGCAATTACGTTAAAACTTGGTAAGGAGAGCTTTGCCGCCCTTGTGGTCCTATCCGGCTCGAATGAGGATTAGTATGGGTGTGGTAAAACGACTCAAAAGTGTCAACAGCTAGTTTACGGGCCCGCTCAAGAACCTCATAGTTTAGACAAAAAAAAAAAAAAAAAAATCCAAGTTGCATTCCCAAAAAGCTATAGTGGCCAAGCATTTTTTGGCCAAATCTTCTCTTCTTTTTTTTTCCTTTTCATGATACCAAATGTCACATTCACTTAACATTTACAAACAAAATTTAAGATCCATTTTTATTAGAACCTTAAATTGTTCCATTTTAATCTAACATAAAGAATTTTAATATAGGTCTATAACTGAATGCTCAAGCTTATTGATAATTAAAGCAAAGCACAATTGACACAGCTTCACAGTGAGATCTCTGGGTGGAATTGCTCTTCCTTTGACAGTTCCTCAAGTTTGTTGACAACCCTTTGAGCCACTTCTCCATAGGCTTTAGAAACTGCCGAATCCGGAGATGAAATGACGACTGGGACGCCTTCATCGGACCCTATTCGGATATCCACTTCTAGTGGTATCTGAGTAAACATAAACCAATAGCCAGTCAGCCAATGCCAATTCCACTAGCTAATTTTTGGATTCCATGGGAGATAGATTTAAGCAATCAGGATAAAATGAGCTTCCAAGATGTTTGTCATACCTCGCCGATGAACTCCAAACTCATGTCAACAGCACACTTGCGGGTTCCTCCTTCCCCGAAAATGAATGATGGTTCGCCACAATGTGGACACTTGAAGCAGCTCATGTTCTCTATAATTCCCAGAATCTGTAAAACCATCAGTTTTTTGTAACAATGTTGACATCAAAAACCATTTTGTTTCTACTAATGTCACTTTCTAGCAACCTATATCATTAGTGCGAACAATACAATTGTGTTCACTTTTATTAATTGAAACCATAACTTAACAATTGCATTCAAATAGTTATCTTAATCTGTGGATCACTTAGTCTGCAATGAGCAGTGCTTTTGAAATCTTAAGAAACTATTTGATTGAGAAGTTTAAATGTTAGGGAATGCAACATCACAGCATACTTTATGTGAGTGAGAAATGAACATACGGGAACTTCAACTTTAGAGAACATCTTAACTCCTCTACGAGCATCCACCAATGCAACATCTTGAGGAGTTGAAACAATCAATGCACCTGCCAATCAATTTAATAAATATGTCAAATATGCTTAAACCGAATACTAACTGAATCGGGATTAATAATCTCAATTATGATAGAAAGGCTAATCAACTTGATAAAACTGAATAAGAGCTTGGTTAAGGTCCATATCCTTCATAATCGTAAATGGAATGAAGAAACCGCTCTGTGCTAAATAGTAAGTCATGAGCTTGAATCTATGCAAATTGATAACATGTTAGAGGAATATGAGTTCTTTCAAATAGCCAAATAATTAACTACCTGATAGCTGCAGCCTCTGGGATATGGTTATCTGGGCATCACCAGTACCAGGGGGCATATCCACCACAAGAATATCGAGATTTCCCCACTCAACTCCCCTAGTCATTTTTTCAAGAGCGCTCATTACCTGCATACATTACATGAACTCAAGTTTTCATAAATACTCCATAAAAAGAGGCGAGTGAGATGAAATCACAATTTTTGTTCCAAATAAAATCTCAATGTTCTATGACGGGAAACATAGACTTCATAAAACTGGTGAAACTGTAATGATGAAACATCCTGAGTCATATAGAAATCTCCATCCAAGAGAAAAAGCATATGGGTTCGCAAACACACTAGCCAAAATAAACACTATCATCCAACAAGACGTTACCATTTACCATTCACTAATTCGATGACTGTAAACCTAAACCTGAATTTAAAAAATTAATAAATAAAGTATGACAATACAATTGCAAGGAAGAAGATGAAAAATCAAAGATGTAAACAGTAAAGTTGAAAGCATACCATTGGACCTCGCCACACAATTGGGGCATCCTTCTCCACAAGAAAGCCCATTGACATACATTTGACTCCATAATTTTCAATTGGGACCATCTTCAAACCTAACAGAGACAGACCAAATTAAATAATTTTTCAAGCAATATAAGAATGGCTAAAGAAACTCATACCCAAAATCTGAAACTGACAAGATAAACTCACTACCATTCACTCAGAACAAAACAAAATGTGAAACAATCTATTCAGAAAAATTATTGCAAATAAATCAGGAGCTATACCAACCAAGTTGATCATAGTCCTCTTAGAACGTCACTCAACCATGTATCCAACAATGTCCCCCCTCTAACGTATATATATTGTAACAGTTCAAAAATTGAGCCGACACGCTATTAGTTTGAGTAAATGGGAAAAAAAAGGGGAGATATGGGTTTAATTGCACCTAGTAACAAATATGTTAGCTATACCACACCCATACTACTAGTAATGCAACACCAAGTGGAGGACTTCCATCCTATTACCAGATAGAATACAAGCAGGAAAATTATTTTATAGAAACTCAATCGCAACAGCTTTCATCTCAATTACATTCAAGATATAACTAGAGTATAAAGGCAATTTATTGCTATCTATTCACAAAAGTTTCTATACTAACGAAAATTAAATTCTAATGTACATATCAGTAATAATTTAAAAAATCAAGTTCACCTTCACTCACTTCTGGTTTTTTATGAATCTTCATCATAGTTGGAATGGATGGTCCATAAACATCAGCATCAAGCAAACCCACCTTTAGTTGACACTTGGTAGCAAGTGCAACAGCCAAATTAACTGCAAACCACAAAAGAAAAACAACAAGCACAAGCATGAGAGAAAATGGTATAACTGAGATTATATATAGTTAATTTATTAACATGTTTGGCAAACAGTGATCTGTTTTGACAGCTCATTGTCTCACATAAAAACACCTGATGATCCTTACTATCTATACAATCCACAACTACAACTTATGAAGTAAAGCTAAATGCTTCACAACACAACTAACATAACATTAAGCGAAAGCAGAGCAAAGTAGCTTGCATTCTAAGTCCAGAACTGTGAAAATCATTAGAATAAGCTAACGAGAAGAATTCATGAACTCAAATAGTGACACATTACTCAAAATCACAATCATTGAAAATACATTGAAGAACCCTAAATTCAACAATTCCAGCTCCCCATTAAATCAAAAATAAAATAATGAAGCAAGAATCATTTCCTCAGAAGAAACCAATTTCGAGAAAACTAAAATGATGAGAAACAGAAAATACCTGCAGTGGTGGACTTGCCAACACCACCTTTACCAGAAGCAACAGCAATAATATCCTGAACACCATCAATCTTGAGCCCCTTGTTACTCCGCGCCGCAAAACCCCTAACACCTCCAAGCTTCTACACAGCCACACCATTTGACACAAATGATAAAATCAGTTCCTTCCAACCAAAATTCAAAAGTGCAGCAGATCAAAGCAACTAACTGAGTGAAGCTAAAACCCTAAAAACATGTAACTTACAGAGAAAGACCTCAAAAACCCCATCTTCATGATTTCCTCCACATACAAAGTGGACGAACTTCAGAGTCTTAAGCAACTGCAAGTGTGCTAAAATTATCAAATTTGATACAAGAACTTTGCTACAAAGTCAAAACTGGTAAACCAACTTTGGAAATACCCAAATTGGTACACAAACTCTGTCATAACTACCAATATTTATACATGCCGTTGGTGAAAGTTAACAGATCCGCTAACTATTGCTGACATGGCAATTTTAAAAGAATTCTTGAGAAAATAAGAATCTATGGGCTTGAGAAAATAAGACCCTAAAAATCATCAGCACCGTAGACAAATTAATATGGAACTCTAAGAAACCTTTCAGAAAATGAAGAAGAACGACAAACGGTCTAGTGAAAACCATTCCATGACTGATTGTCGAGGGATATATTGACGCAAGCATATGTTAAGATTAAATATAATCAAATCAAAATTTTCACCGTCTTAATGAAATCCCAACCCATCGTGAACATGCTAGTAAACTAGTAAATGGCCTCAACACCATAACAAATTGCTAGAAACAATCTGTTCTTAATTCCAATCTTCAAATAATGACCTCGCGTTTCTACTTCAAACAACTAGTTTTGCCCAAAATAAATATCGCACTAACAAATAACATTCAGCACCCTCCAAATCATTAGAAAACCAAGGATGACAGCAAAAGGCTTCAAGCTTTATATACAAACAAGGCATTTGAACAAAAGGGTCCCAAAATCAAGCTAAGATCCTTACTTATTCAAGAAAATATGAACAAAGAGGTCTCAAAACCAAGCTAATATTATACTCTAGCTCATTCAAGCACACTCGACATCATAAACAGCAAAAGCAGTTCAACCGTCCTCCAAATTTCTCACACTTCCACAAATACATTGATTAAATGTCACCGATAACTTCTAAATTTCATCAGTAATAGCAGAAATAAAACAAAAATAAAATCTTAATATCATTCAGGAGTTAGATCAGACAATTGAATCGAACACAAATATTAGGTCAATGAAGTAAGAGCTCAGACGAGCATATTCAGGAAGGTGATGGAGCAAAGCCTCGGATCGTACCTGGGTTTTGTACTAAACACTCTCCTCCTTTCCTTAACCCGCCAAAGAACAAAAGAGAAACCAAGCCTTCAGAGAGTGACTTTTTGAATAAATAACAAGAAACAACCTCTGCTCTAGGCTCAGAATGCTCAAATGAACTGTAAGAATTTGAGATTCGTTGACCTGATTGTCCCAAAAATCAAAAGCAACCAAACCCTCTTCTCACAAAACAGTGATAATGGTAGAAGAACACTGAGTTCTCTTTGCGTGATATGCTTATTTTAGGTCGGTAGAAAAGGGACGAAGAATGATTACCTTAATCGGTCCATTCGGTCCAGATGGAGTTTTTTGTGGGTTTTGGACCGGACCGGACCGAACCGACAATTTAAATAGTCCAGGACCGAATACCGGACTGGTATGGGTTCGGTCCGTTTTCCGGTCCGCCCTATTTCATGCTCAACCCTAATACTAGCGAAAAACAATACATCTTATGCCTGAAACTCGTCCATGTAACTCGACTAACCCTAAAGGGTCGAGGTTAGGTTGATTGTAACTGTTTGGCCCAATATCACAATGGTAAGTGAAGTTGTGTTTGTCATTGTGGAAATATTTGACCTGATATGGCTTGAAAGGTGAAGTTGATGTTGTTTGTGATTGTGGAACATATATCTTGAGCATACAAGAATGCAAATTATTGTATAACTAAATTTGATAAAGAAAAAATATGTCACACGATAAGATTGGTGCATGTAGAAATTGATTCTCGTCAACACGCTCTGATTCAACAAAATTTCATGCTTAATCATATGTATTGCGTGCGTCTATGTTTTTGTCAACTAGTTTCTCGCATTTTCTTATTAAAGACGTTTGTTTAACCATCACTAGTAAGTTTTAAATTACTTGTGTTCTCACAATTTAGTTTTTTTACATTAGTTAATGTAATTGTTGATCTAGATTTGTCTTTAGGGAAAATTACACATACCTACCCTGAAGTATGCACCTTTTGCACATACCTACCTTAAAGTATGGTTTGTTACTATTGGCTACCCTAAAGTATGTCACAAAACTTTCCGTCCATCCAAACTAACAGAATTAGGCAAACAGTGACCCATGTGCTCCGCACATGTTCATTAATTTTCCAAAATGCCCATATTGCCCTTCCCTCCTTTTTATTCTTCTTCCTTAAGTCAAAAAGTTGCCCATGTGCTTGGCACATGATATTTGAAATTTGAAAATGGCATTATTGTCCCTCCCTCCTCCCTCCTCCATCTTCTTCTTCCTTCAGCTGATACAAAAATTAGGGCATAGAAAAATTGGGGATTTTGGCGGAGTGGGTTTGGCTGCTCGATTCGCTGGAGTTAGGAAGGGTATGTTGGTGAAGATCAAAATCGACAGAGATTACATCCTCACGAACCTATTCCTACAAATTTTGGTTTTTTGATGGCTCCCAACCCTAGCGCCTCTGCATCCAGCCGCACCAGGCGTGCTCCGCCTCGGCCGCGCGCTCGTGCTTCTGATCAACGTCAGTCATCTCGTCAACAACCTGATTCCTCTCTCTTCTTTGGTAACCTTCCTCCTAACATCACGCCAAGCTGGTTGAGGAATATTGTGAGTATCCATGCCTCACCATCTAGGGTTTTCATCCCCAAAAACCCTAATCAGACCGGAAAGCGTTATGGTTTCGTCTCCTTCTTATCAAACTCGGATGCTTCTAGGGTAAGGAATCTTCTTCATGGAACATCTATACTTCAGTTTCACCTTATCGTGGACTGGGCAAAATCTTCTTCTTCAGCAAACGTCCAAACCCCGATCAATAAGCGTCCTGCTAAGTCGATATCCTACAGACCGCAAAAATCTGGCCAGGTCTCCTCCGCACCATCCCGTCCTGCCAATTCAAGTTTCAAAGTCCCTGATCATCCTACCAAGCAGTCCGTCCCTGGTAAAAGTTGCTTTGGGTTTTAGTCAAAAGACATTCTGAGTCGTCTTCGTTGGAGTGTGTTAGCTGTCTCCCGCAATCCGGTCACGACTTCTTATTTATCGGAATGCCTTGCTGCTGAAGGTACTTTCGATATTAGGGTTCATCCGCTCGGTGATCACACTACAACATATTGGGCCTTAGCCCACGGTTTTAAACTACGATCTTTAACTGTAAATAAATTTGATTTGTTATTGGACTTTTATTTACAGTTTGGACCCGCATAAAACTAAGCCCACGTTGGCCAACCGTGGTCTAATCCCTGATATTAATCTTAAAAAAAGGGGACAAATGAGCTAAAATCTGAATCAACGTCTTCTTCATCGACGCTCGACGATCCTGCTCGACGATCCATTTTCACGTTCGCGACCTTTCTCTCTTCATTTCTCAAAAAATCCGGTATCTCTCTCCGTTACTCCGTAGCTTTTGTTTGATTTGGATTTTCTGATTTTGTGACCTAGCTAGCTTCTCTGTTGCGATTGTTGTATTTCTGATTCTTCTCTAGCTATAGTTCTCTGCATCATTTTGTTCGAATTTGTTGTTGACTTCTCATTGTACTTTAGATGAATAAAGTACATCAATGGTGTTGTTGCTGGTGATTCAAGTTTTGTTGTTTCGAACTCAAAAGATCATTAATTATGGTATTTCTGATTTGGTGATTTTAACTCCATTGCTTGATTTTAGGTGTCAATTAATTTGGTGCCAGAGTTCTTCTAATGAAATTGGAAACTAATTGGAAATGGTCATCATGTGGTTTACAATATTTAGTGGTTTCACTTATGGTCTTGTGATATTACTGTGGTTAAAATGACTGCTTCTCTTATTTTCAGAAAGATGAGTTTAGCGATGTTTGAATCTGTGTAAGTTCAAATTTTGTTAGGTTGATTGAGGAGATAGTTTCATCATTAAGTGTTTTAGAGCTTTAATTGGAGTTTAAAACCAAAACGGTTCACTGGTTTGGATTGGGAGAGTAAAATTTCCTTGTTTGTGTTATTTGGGGTTTATTGGGACAAGAAGCTTCACATACATTATATAATGCATTTGAGGAAGTGTATTAAGCTCAATTATATTCAGCACTTGTATGTGTGTGTCTTAAACATAGTTTTGAAGCTTTTCACTGATGTACTAATATACTTTCTTCTCCAAATAGT
This sequence comes from Pelargonium australe, assembly GCA_036897465.1. Classification (NCBI taxonomy): domain Eukaryota; kingdom Viridiplantae; phylum Streptophyta; class Magnoliopsida; order Geraniales; family Geraniaceae; genus Pelargonium; species Pelargonium australe. Next base: position 180 of record JAYMTH010003925.1, on the reverse strand, counting down.
CTATTTTGGCATTTACTTCAATACCTTTTGTTTTATTGACATTAGCATCATGCATTGTGAAGTTATGATCTAATTGAATGTTTTTTTCTTGGTGATGTTAATCAAATAAACTAATTTGTTTTCTTTCTGATTCTACCCAAAAAATCACAAGTATCAAACCCAATGAAGATATGACGCGTG
>JAYMTH010003924.1:0-10339 GCA_036897465.1 Pelargonium australe | reverse complement strand
ATATTTGTTATAAATTCATTAAAATATTGAAACTTGTCCATTTTCTACCCTAAACATTTTCATTAGCAATGTAAAATATACATGTGAAAATACATGTAAAAATTTATACATAAAAAAATACTTTTCCTTTAATTATACCAAAAAAAATATACGAAACGAGCTAGGCCAGCCCACTAATTTTATTGTCGATGAGGCCATTATATGAAAATGGGACCATAAAAGAAGAGTGTGAGCCTCTAGGTATTTATAGGTACAAGCCCAATATATACTGGGCCCATTAGTAACAGATCACCCGCATCTAACGACATTAGTTGAGACTTGAGATGCGAGTCTTGGGAATTGCAGCTGATACCATCCTCATTTTAATTATAATCATTTCAGATTTTATAACCTCCATTCTCATCCTATTGGGGAATCACATTTCCTCATCTCCCAATACAATTCTTATTTAATTAAATACATCAACGGTAAACTATTTTTGTTTATCTAACCATTCTCATAATCGACGACATTAGCTACCACGACCTATTCATAATTAGTTACGGGCTTCTTCTAGAAAATGATATTTTTTTTATAAGCTCTATAAAAGGATATAATGCATGTCCAAGAGAAGAATGTGGATATTTTTACTTAAGTCTAGCTAAAATCGAAACTTAAAATCTGCTCGAAGAGAATACATATGAAAACAAAAGCTCATGCTCGGAACCAATTAGTTCCAAGATAATTCGGCAAAAGAATAATTTGAAGAGTTTTGTCGATGAATTGTAGATTGAAATATTATTCAAAGAATAGTTTGATTGTGGCAGTGGTTGTCTTGTATAATTAACATTAATCTTAAGATAAACAGTGATTAAAATAAATAAATTAGTACTAACGGCGAAGAAAAGTAGCAATTAGCAAAAGACAACACAGGTGAGACTGAGACGGTGAGGAACACTAATCTGCGACCGTTACCATTGCAAACCGATGGCTGGAGCCCACAGCTTCATCTTGAGCTGATTCTCTCACATACCATCTCTGCCATTTCATTTTATCTACGGTTCAAATTCGCGCAGCAGATTCCCCATTTCTGTACGCGATGTTGCTCTCTATAACTCACCAACTCAAATCGACTCGACTGTGATTCTCTTCTTCTCTCCGAAACTCACAACACAACAGAGAGAGAGAGAGAGATTGTTTGGTTGTCTCTGTCTCACTCACTCACTCTCTCTTCTGACTCAATGCTCTTCTTCTAATTCTCTTCTTTTATCGTTTTCTCTCTCAGATCTCTCTCCTTCTCTCTCTAGAATCAACAATCCGTATCGTATCGTATCGCGCTATTTTCTCTCTCTACCTCTGCGGCGCTCGGATCCATTGGCCCAGATTTTCATCTCCGCCCTCCGATGTGCGGACTTTGACTTTTCTGCTGTTGTCGATCGCCGGTTATGGGGCAGTGCTACGGCAAGCCCGGTTCCTCCGTCGGGAATGGCGGGGACGACCTCAACACCACCACTATCACTACCTCCGTCGACGGCGGCGATCGGGCCCAGACTCCCTCCAGGCCTTCTTCTACGCCCAAGAACGGCTTCAAGAACACGCCGGCCCGGACTTCCTACCCGAGTCCATGGCCCAGCCCCTATCCTCAGGGCTCGTCGGCTAGTCCGCTTCCCGGAGGGGTGTCGCCGTCTCCGGCGAGGGGGGCCGCGACTCCCGGTAGGAAGTTCTTTAGAAGGCCGTTCCCGCCGCCATCGCCGGCCAAGCACATCACCTCGGCGCTGGCTAAGCGGCTCGGGTACAAGAAGCCGACGGACGGCCCAATTCCGGAGCATGGGACTGATGGGGGCGGTCAGGGGGAGCAACAGCAGTCGCTAGACAAGAGCTTTGGGTATGGGAAGAATTTTGGTGCCAAGTATGAGTTGGGGAAGGAAGTGGGGAGAGGTCATTTTGGTCATACTTGCTCTGCGAGGGGGAAGAAGGGTGAGCTCAAGGACCAGCCTGTTGCTGTGAAGATCATTTCTAAAGCAAAGGTACAATGCTAGAACTTTTCCAATTTTGAATAATTAGGTTTATATTTCTTTTGTTGCATCACTTGATCTCAGCTTCCATTAGACTACAATCTGCTTAGGTAATTTGGTCTGTGGAGTTAGTAAATTCTCTCTCTTTGTTGGAACTCTTGTCTTGAAAATTTTGGACTCGGCCTGCATCTGGGTTTTGAATTGATAGTGTTATTGTCTATTACTCTTTCTTTTCTTTCTTTTTTGTAGCTATTTGTTCAGATTATGTTGTGAACATTTAACATTTCGGCGATTGACAAGTCTAAGCTTAGTTGGTTATCTGTTTTTTGAAATAAATATTATATTCATTTGGACTAAACTGGTTTGAGAATATATGGGAGTGAGTCCATTTTGGCAGCTTTGATGAGACAAAGAGCTCCATAGCTGGTGATACCTAAAAGTCTTAGGTTTATGCCTAAAAATAAGATACTAGTATTTAGGGCACAATTTAGTAATACATTTGTATAGTTTATTACTTTATTTATTTGGGCTGTGCACAAATTCTTGTTTGACTATTCCATCATTACATTCTCCCCTCTCCTCTAGGTTCAGTTGGTGTCATGTTGAACATACTGGTAACGATGGAATGGTTGACTTGTGCGTTATTGGAGAGATAGCAGGTGTAACGGATGTATGGAAGTCATCATTAGTCAATGCCTACGAGGGTGTCATAAAGCCTATATGATAATTGTAGTTAGCTAAGAAGAAACATATGGAAAGGATGAAATGACTTTCCATTTTGTCATACAAAAGATTGGATGTATAACGGATGTATAATGGATGTATAGAAATCATCTTCAGTCTGTCTAAGTGGATGTTTTGATGCCTTTTTATTTTATCTAGTTGCATCTTAAGAAAAGAAGAAACATGTGGGAAGGATGAATAAACTTACCAATTTGTCATCATCTATAAACGCAAGTATAGTTATTTGTATATGGGAGTGATTTTAGGGTTTACTAATTTCTCACCATCCATACCTGAAGTAAGGAATCATGGATTTCCTAACCGACAAAGATACGAAGACTACTGCAGGAATAGGAAGTATCTTGACTTTAATATTGAAAAGACAAAGATACAAATACTCCTGCAGGAATAGGAGGTATCTTAACTTTAATATTAAAAATGACAAAGATACTAAGACAAATGCACTTTACGCTACATGTATATTGTGGGTGTGTGTGCGCACACCCTGTAGACATGCAATTTGTTCACTACAAAGATTGAAATGTGTTGTTTTCTATGTGGTATGGCATAATAATCAGACATCATGTAATTATTAAGATCGTTTACTGTTTGACTAAAGGAATTTAGATTGGTCGATATGTCTCTTGCATATTGATGTTCATTAAGGTATTTAGTCGCAAATCCATACATCTAAACTCTTCACCCTTGAATTTATGAAGGAAAAAATTGCTTCACTTGTCTCCTCTCCTCTCCTCTTCTTTCCTTTATTGTTCTTTTTGGGGAAGTTTGACGTCATCTGTAATTGGTTTTCTATGTCATAATTAATGCTTACCCTCTGGGGATTTTACTTCATTCTCTTAGTGGTATGAGGATTAAATGATTGAGAAGAATCATAAAAATATATTTCCTAGGGAAAGGGAGAGTATTGCAGTATGTTATGCTGTTTTCTTGCGACTTTTTTCAAGATATTAGGTTTCATTTAGTAAGAGTGACAGATTAGGGTAGTTGAATAGCAGAACTATCCTTTGGTACAACTAGTTATATACTGAAATTTAGATAAATGTAGATTCTCATCCATTCTATCATTTGGTACAAAGTACTTCAATAAGGGTTATCTTAGATCTCTGCCAATAAATAACCTGTGAAAAAAAGTTCATATGTTAAGTAGAAAGTTGAACGATATTTGCTTCAATAACCATCCCTTTTAAGCTGTTTGGATGAATAAATATTGAACTTGGGTTTGATTCGGCCGATTCTAGTCGATTCACCCCCTAAGAGATTCAAAAACCTCAATGAATCTCCACGAATTAGAATTGGGAGAGAATCACCCTATTCCGCCAATTTTCCAAATTCCCGATTCGTTTCTTCCGATTCAACCTATTCACATATAGTAGGTCATTAGAGGCCAGTCTTACCAAATTAGGTCAAATACGTCTCGATCTGTATTGAGAACAATCCTTAACTGTTTTTATTTGTGTGATTGTATATGAATCTTCCGATTCCGATTCATAAAAATTGCATTCTGATTCCCAATTTGAATCACTATTCAACAATCATGGTTAATAAGAACAAGAATTTCTTGCAGGTTATATTACTGTTTAGTGCCTTAAATATATTTGGAGTTTCTACTATAGATCTACCTAAATTATTTGTATAGTACATGCCAAAATAGTAGTCTAGTTTTTTACTATAGAGTAACTGATTGTATTCTTTTTGGAAATCTAGGTTAGAAGATATCTTGCGGATTTCTGATTTAATCTCATACAGTGAACAAGTAATCAAATGATTCTGGATTTGAACTGATGGGCCGTACCTGCTTATTGTTTATGCTGTTAGCTACAGAATATCATTATCTTAGGATTGGTGAAACTCCATTAACTTTTTGTTTGTTCTTATATTTGCATTTTTTGTTTGATGGTTTCTTCGACAATTAAACTGGTTTCTTGTTTTGAAATCTATTGTATCCCTAAAGTTTCAAAAATTCATCTCCTGATATATCTTTGCAAGCAAATACTGGGACGCGTTGTTACATACTAAGTTTAAGTTACTAGTCTCTCATCTCTTATTCAGACATGGCATATGATAAATTCTAATTTTCCTTTCTGATATTTGAAAATTCATCTGTTATTCTCTTATTGAGATTCTGTAGATTCACATATGTTCTTCATTCAGTTACTAAGTAAAATTTATATTATGATTTCCCCCCCCCCCACCCACCCACACACACACAGTAATAATAAATACATTTCCATATATAATAAATAGATAAATTTGCGTATTTATTACTCTCTGATACGTGCAAGTGGATGGTGTTTTCCTTTTAAACCTAGTTTTGTTGTCTATGATGTTTTAATTGAATTTGAAATTCATTTGAGTGGTTTTGTTACCCATTTTCATCAATGATTTATTAATGTCTTGAATGCTCAATTCTCCATATCCATTCTTAATAATATTTCTTTTTCAGATGACGACACCAATATCAATCGAAGATGTCCGTCGAGAAGTGAAAATATTGAAAGCATTATCAGGGCATCAGCATCTGGTTAAGTTTCACGATGCATGTGAGGATGCCAATAATGTGTACATAGTCATGGAGTATGTCTTTTCTTATTTATAATTTGTAGTTAATGTGTTTCATACTGTTCTGCATCTTAAAACTCTGTTTATTCTTATTTTTTATTTTTTTTAATCATTGATTTGCTAACTAACCCTCAAAGATGTATGTCATTCTTGTGAAGGGTAATTTTTTTTACTTCATTAGATTTAGTTAATTGTTTCATTTTTTTAGCATTGATTTGATGTCTAGGTCAGGTTGTTTATACTTTTTGAGTATAAAATGTTTTATTAATGAACTTTGTGTTCTGCTCTTCATGGAACATGTAGTGACTGGCTGTCATCATGGTCGTTGAATGATGAATTACATCTGACTTCTTGTGATAGTTGCATAAATAAATTTGTTTTAGGAATTAGTTTCGGACTATCTTAATTGTTGATCACTTACCAGGCTGTGTGAAGGCGGGGAGCTTCTCGATAGAATTTTGTCAAGGTAATGTTATAATTTTATTCTGTTTATATATTTGTACTTCAAGAATGCTGGCATCAGAAATTAAAAACCATGTTCTCTTTTATTTTAGAGGAGGAAGGTACACAGAGGATGATGCAAAAGTTATAGTTGTGCAAATTCTAAGTGTGGTTGCATTTTGTCATCTTCAAGGTGTTGTTCACCGAGACTTAAAGCCAGAGGTTTTTGCTCTTCAATTTTGATATCTTTTTGTTTGAGTTAAATTATGATGGTAAATTTTAGCTGATACTCTTTTGTCTTATTTTCTGAACAGAATTTCCTTTTCACTTCTAGAAATGAAGATGCTGATATGAAGCTTATTGATTTTGGTCTTTCTGACTTTATCAGACCAGGTGATAATTTAGTATCATCCCTCTTTTATTAATCTGCCATTGCTGATAATGTTGTTTCTTATCATAAATAGATGACTATTTTTGTTTCTGTTCTTGTTGAAGTTTCCACCATTGACTAATCTACAGATTACAATTAATAATTCTATGGTCTCAGCAAGGGTTTAGAATATTCTGTTATAATTCATTATGCTGTGACCTGTCCATTAAATGATGAGTAATTATTATTTTTATTATTGTTATTGTTATTGTTATTGTTATTGTTGGTGCCAAGATGAGTCCTACAATGCTCTCATTTTTTATTTTGGTGATTGTGATGTAAAAGTCTGCACATTTAGCAAAGATCTTGTGTGGTTTAAATATTTTATATTGGGTATATAATGAACTTAGTTTCCAATGGATGTTCAAAACTTTCAATCGCATATTTAATGGTGGACCTATCGGCAGACAGAACAAGCCAATTGTTTATTTTCTTATTCAAATAAGTTTTAAGGATAGTGTTTGCACATAATTGCTGTCATTCTTAATTTTTTGAAAACTTGTGAAATATTCTTAAATAGATGATTTTTTTTGGATAATTTGCATGGTAAAAGGGACTATGGTGCGATTTGTGATATTCTGTACTGAATAACATCACCAGAATGGTAGTGCCTTATATTTTCTTCCTGTTTTATCTTCTGTGTTTGGATGCAGATGAAAGACTTAATGACATTGTTGGAAGTGCATATTATGTTGCACCTGAAGTCCTCCATAGATCTTATAGTCTGGAAGCAGATATATGGAGCATAGGTGTTATTTCATATATCTTGTTATGTGGTAGTCGGCCTTTCTGGGCAAGGACAGAATCAGGAATTTTTCGTGCTGTTCTAAGAGCTGATCCTAACTTTGAAGATATGCCTTGGCCTTCTGTCTCTCCAGAGGCTAAAGACTTTGTGAAAAGGCTCCTGAACAAGGACTATAGAAAGAGAATGACTGCAGTCCAGGCTTTAAGTAAGTTGTAGTTATATTTCATGTGTTTCCACAATCTCATGTGATAAGCAAATCAATTTTATTGGAGAGGTCACTTGATGCTAATAAAAACATTTTGTTGTTGCAGCTCATCCATGGTTGCGGAACGATAGTCGTCCCATCCCATTAGATATATTGATCTATAAGTTGGTGAAGTCATACATTCATGCAACTCCTTTCAAGCGTGCAGCACTTAAGGTATCATCATTACTTCTTCTTCTTTTTCTTTTTTTATCAGCGCATCATCAATACTTTTATTATAAGTCCTGTAAAACTTCTCAGAAGGCAATATTCTAACTTTCCACATTAGCTTTTATATGACATAGTATTAGTTATCAATTTTTAGTGTGAATTTTATCAGGGTCTGTTAACATTTATTTCTATGTTCTATCTTATCTTTAATCTGCACATACATCATTTGATACTCCATATATTAATTTTAAAGTTAATTTAAAAAAAAAAAAAAAAAAAAAAATTTGTGGCAATTGCCATTCAAATCCTTATATTTGTTAGGAATGTTAATTCCATTATATGCCTTGTGATTACAGGCTCTCTCAAAAGCTTTGACCGAGGATGAGCTTGTGTATCTTAGAGCTCAATTCCAGCTTCTGGAACCAAATAGAGATGGGCGTGTCTCTCTTGACAATTTCAAAATGGTTAATTTCTGTTTCTTTTTCCTTTTGGTTTATATATTGTCGTAGTATTGTTATTCAATTAGAGAATAAGGTAGTGTTTGGAGTAGATTTTTTGTTCAGTAACGGGAATAAAGAATGAGATTCTCATTATTCATGTTCGGATTATGTCTTCATGGTCGTGAAAATGGCTTTGGAATGGAAATCACATTCCCATCCCCATTCCAAATTCTTTAATCCAAACGTTACATAAATGTGTTGTTTGTTATTTTATTGTTATAAAAACAATTTTATAGTTATAAAAAGAAACGTTGCAGGCTCTGGTTCGAAATGCTACTGATGCCATGAGAGAGTCAAGGGTTCCTGATATTTTAAATGTGGTAGGTCATCCTAACATTATGTATCAACTGATGCTATTGGTTGATAATGTTTTAGCATCTATCCCATTGTTACCTTGTTTCTTATAATGTAACAAGTGAAATTGCTTCTTAAAAAAACTCTGCAATATCTTGGACGGAAGTTTCTTATTCTGTTGTGATGTTTCTTGTAATGTAAAAAGTTGGATATCTCACTCCTCTGCTCTGATCTTACTCAGATGGAACCACTTGCTTATAGAAAGATGGATTTTGAAGAGTTCTGCGCAGCTGCAATTAGCACACATCAGTTGGAGGCTCTTGAAGGGTGGGAGCAAATTGCATCTACTGCTTTCGACCAGTTTGAACTGGAGGGCAACAGGGCCATCTCAGTCGAAGAGTTGGCACGGGTAAGAAAATATGCTCTCTCCCTCTCACACCGTGTTCTCTTTTGGTTTCGGTTAACTCTCCTTTTCATCATCTCACCCATTTACTGCAGGAATTGAATCTGGGCCCTTCAGCTTATTCAGTCCTCAAAGATTGGATCCGAAATACAGATGGGAAGCTTAGTTTACTTGGATATACAAAATTTTTGCATGGTGTGACCCTTCGTAGTGCAAATACAAGACACCATTAGAGTATCTAGCCTTTGACATATAGTTTCTTGAAAATTCATGGCATTCAGATGATTTGGAGATTTTTTTATTTTATTTTTTTCTTTTGGGTTGGGGTAAAGGAAACTGTGTATAAATGGATTTGTCAGTCAAGCCAGTTGGGATCGGAGAATTTCTACCCGCGAATACCCTATTTTTTCGTATCATACATTCGCGGGTTTGAGCGTCAAGTGTGACTTCCTTTTCTTTCTTTCTTTGTTATCATTTTAGAAGAGAGTTTTTGGATTATGGATTTAAGAAGTGACCGAGTTATTCCCAGCTTTGTAGAAGTTTGTCCGTTATTCAATGTCAAATGCTTTGCTGTTGAACATATATTTGGATATGTATTTTGCAGCTTTTACTTGTATTGCTCGTTTGGTTGTCTTTTTTAGTCAACAACCGGTTGATACCGATCTTGCTTTCTTTCAATCACGTAGTTGCCGATTTCTCCTGTTTTTCAAAAATTGTTATTTAGAAATTTGAAAATTTTGAAAACTTGTTTGCACAAGTACTTTACTTGAAAATTAGAACATTTTTTTTTTTTTTTCAGTTTCTCAAATTTACTTGAATATAAAAATCTGCCTTTTGTTGAATTTTTCTTCTTCTTTCTAATAGTTGACTACTCCACCCATACACTAATATTATTTTATAAAGTCGTACAAATAGAAGTGAAACAATGAGTTGTTTGAGGTCGACTTATTAAATATTTAGCTTGATCTTGTTGTAAGAGATTAGGCTTAGGCTCATTGGATAAACGAGTGAAGGTCAGCAATATCATCCACAATACAATTAAATAAACGAGTGTAGTTAGTTGGCTCAAAATGACTCGAGTTGAATCTAAACTCATTTAAGTTCACTATTATTGGTGCATCAACGATGATCCAAAATTTTGGTCCTAATTGTCACACTGAGTTCCACTACAAATTGAATTGGGGCCTGTGTTTTTAGTGGATTGGAAATTTCACAAGTGCGATTTTGTTGAAAGCATTGTTCAGTGGAATTGAAATTTTGTGTTTTCATGGAAGTTTCGTACTGAGTGTAGAAAGAAAGAAACTACCTCTCCACAATTGCTCTATTATTCCAACTTAATTATTGTGTGATTCTTTTGATTAGTCAACCAATCAATAGAGACACTCCACTTAATCATTTAATTATTTATTTACAGTATCTCACTCATCTTTGACTGTTTAATTATTTATTTATTTATTCTAATTCTCAACATCGGCGCGCGGGGGTTCGGGGTTTGACTCGTCAGCCTCGGCTGGTGCGAAGAAGGCGACGGTTGCTTCTGGAAAGGGTGTTTCTGGAGTGGATCTAAAAATGGAAGCTGGGGAAGAGGAGCCGGACGGCAAGAGTCGACGACCGTTGGAGACAGAAGGAAGGAAGGAGCTGGTTACCGAACATGCAAACCACCATGACCGGGTCCGGCCCGACGAGGGATTCGGAGGGTAAACCGTGCCTAGCGGGTATTTTCTAGGCGGACCTATGGCCGACATGGAGCTCGTTTCAGGCTCTATGGCGTTCTCTTTCTGATTCGCTATAGGATGGTTTATGTTTAGTTGATT
>JAYMTH010003923.1:0-10343 GCA_036897465.1 Pelargonium australe | reverse complement strand
GCTCAACTAGTTAGTCTTTTAAAAAAGAAAAAAAAAACATTTTTTTCTTCTGAATAAGCCTACCCCACCATTCCAGGTTCCAGAACCCCTAGGATTCCACATTCCAGTTTTTGTTTGTGTGCACCAAAACATTCAACATTCCAGGTGACTACAACTAGGATAACAGTAGGATCAAAATTTGTAAGATAAAGAACTGGCTGTACCTGAATATATTTCACTGCATCTCTCTCAAATGTCTCGTAAGTCTGGGCCTCTAGATTATCCATTAGCGGCTGCAATATAAAACAAGTTGTAATACAAGGAAAAAAAGACTTTTAACACCAGACCCTATAGTTGTAAATTAAAATAAAAACTTACTTGCAAAGGAGATTGTAGAAAGTCCCTATAACCGAGCTGTAAAAAACTAAGGTTAAATAAAAAAATAATAATAGCACATAAGCACGCCAATATGCATATATATTTATGAGGGGTAAACAAGCTACCTCAAAACGTTCTTGCTCAGGAAGTGGATCCATCTTTTGATAGAGATACCCAAAATAGTCTAGATATAACCTTAATGGATGTCTCTGCTTGCCTACATAGCAAGAACAAGTCAGAATTAATAACAGAAAATATGCAGAACACTTAGACAATTAGAATACAGGAAAAATCAATGTAACTGATGGCACCAGCTCAACACATAAGAATATGCAAAAAGCTTTTACCTACTTCTACTCAACCAAGCAAAGTATACCCAAAAAAAAAATAGTCACTTAAATTGAGTGTTCAGTTCATACCTTCCATATTATTATCACCAGCATTAGAAACTAAATTTATACTTTCACTAGGACTACCATGCACAGGTTTTCCCGAAACCACTACCTGAAATTATACAGCAAAGTTACTGTTAAGAAATAAATATATATATATATGATTGAATGACGAAATTTATTGTTGAATTAGTATGTGAGATAGTCTCAAGTTCACATGTGAAATGTGAACCGGGTTTTCCCCTTGCCACTACCCAAAGGATGGAATCAAGGCAATTAAGCACGAATACCTTGTAAGTTGGTACCACTATTTTAAAAAAAATTAGGTACGGGTAAGGAAGGGTACTTATAATTTAAATAGAAAATAAAATCAAATATGTAATACGCTTTAAAAAACAATACATATTCAGTTAGAAGAAGAGAAGGAATAAGATTGGTTTCAGTTTGCTAGGTTTAATTTATATCGAATGGTTCATTAATAGAATAAATGAAGTGATTTATGATTTTAGTCCAGATCTCAAAAAAAATTATATCAATAAAAGGCAGGTTAGAAGAGGAAGGGTTCTCATAAATTGGTGATCTACAATAATTATACAAGGCCTGGAATAGTAATCCAGGACTGAAGTTTGTTTCTTTATTTTTATCAAAACTATGTATATCTAAATTATTTATAATTTTTGAAGTACCCGAGAAGTACCAAAAACCAACATTTGACAACCCAAAAAGTACTCAAAAAAGAATATTGTTCATGTAACTTGGGTAATTACCCGGTGCCGGTAGGTCCTCCGAGAAGCACCCATGCTACACAGAATCAAGGTTTTGCACAATTAAAGGAAACAGAACATCAAGATAGCATGCAAAATCCTAGAAGAGTGCTTACATATATGTACACACACACATAAAGATACATATTCATACAAATAAATATAGTAGGTACAAGTCATTTTTAAGGATTTGAAATTTATAAAAACAACAATAATCCAGTTCCAAAACTAAACTACAAGTACCTGAATGGAATGGCTAAAAAATCCCGTAATCAGATTCTGATGGCGCTTCGACAGGCATGGATAGCCGCGTGTATTTGTTAAAAAACACTAGCAAACCAAGAATAAAATCATTACAACCTAAATAATTACAAATGCTATGAGAAATACACATACGTGAAATACAACAAAGAAGCATCATTATATAATTACATCGGTATTTATTATGGCCGTTCTAACCGATTCTCCAAACCAGCGTCCAAGTGAGTTTGCTGTAGGTAGTGAACACCTGATGAATGTGCAATTATACATGAAAATGAGTTTAATAGCTGTACGGTTCTAAGAGCTAAAATGAATTTTCACCATCAATAATCATATCATAAAACAGGGGGGCATGGTTTACTTGACTTACATAATATCAAGAGCAATAGATAGCTGGCTGTGATGTTCACAAAGAAGACGAAATGAATTCCACAGTTCCCATGAATCAATCTGCAGACAAATTAAAATAGATAATAATACAGTGAGAGAAAGAAAAGCCATCTAACCAATCAGTTCCAGGCGAACAAAAAAATATATTAGGTGACAGGAAATTTCATTGCCTCCAAAGTCCAAACAAAGTTTAAAATTGATATCAATGGACATTAAGCATTAAAAAGAAAAATATTATTAACAAACAAAATGAGCACAGCAAAATCAGATGTGAATATCTTTTAGTTTTGAATTGGAAAAAGAAAATGATTCAGAAATTTACCAGAGAATAGACAAAGACCAATAATACAACAACATTATAAAAAATAAAAACTTCTTCACAAATAAAGAACAAATCACCCCTCACAAGCTGAATCCTAAAGAGAAAAATACTAGAGCGTATTCAGAGATATGATTTAAGACCCCGTTGTTGAAGGAAGATACTTCACTCACCAAATTATTGGAGTTTGCATCCATAGAATCATCATCAGCCTTCACCAGTGGAATCCTAAGCCACAGCTATAGTGAAGTAGAAGAAAACACAAGTAAAGGAAATGATAAGTATAGGTAAAAAAGGAAGAAAGAAGTGAAATGATTATAAATTTAACTACTGAATGCTACCTGCATACTGCTCAGGCTCTGTAAAATCTGATTTACACACCTGGCATAATTAGCACAGGATGCTCCTTTAGGGGCAGGAAGAAGACATGCCTGCAGCAGATGATTAATAGCAAAAATCAAAAGGTATTGATGGGAAAAAGAAGCATAAAGAAAAACAGTGTAATATTATACGAAAGTAACTGGCAATTAGAAACATATTTACAGCCGCTTCTCATTGCAAAAATCTTGAAACAGTTGCCATGTGTAAACTGAAATTTTTATTGCTTTCTTCTATTCAAACAAGTAATTTGACATTTATGTTTATTTATGATTGTAGATATTTTTCTTGTTGTCTTTCAACACAATTACCCTGTGTCAAACCAAGCCAAATTAAAGTGATATTCATATTGATTTGAAAAATCTACTATGCTTGCATATTGCTCTGCCTAACTTCATTTGTTAACTGCTGAGCAAAATCATATCAAATACTATTATAGGACAGAAACAAATTCTCTAACATCAGAAGCAAAGGTTTATGAACTTAGGTTTCAATATTTAACCAAGGCAAGAAACATTAAGAATGCCAGGTGACCTTTTACTAGTGAGAAACAATAGAAAACACTTCAAAAATTGACAACAAAGAGCAGACAAGATGAACATATACATGATTCTCTCAAAACAATCAATTTGCAATGGTCAAGAGTAGATTACAAATTTAAACAGCCCAAATTTTACCAGAAAAATCAATTCAATAGAACAGACCTGAAGGGAAAGATGAGAAGCCCAAGAAATTTCTTGCTTCAAAGTAGTTTCAGAATCCATCCTAAGGATCTCATCATCTGAATCCAGGTCAATCCAGGAGCTAATTTTTCCTGATCAAAATTAAAATATAAACCATAATTATAAGTCTGAAAAAGCACATCATAGCAAAATAAGTTGATAATGCTCACACTTAAACAGCCAAAAGAGTTCAAACAACATTGTACAAAAATACTATAATAGAGAAAACAAAGAGTGGAGACGAGTTTATTCTTTAAAGACACTTTGCCTCAAGCCACACAGTTTCTCCATCAGAAAGCAATTTGAAAAATAAAAAATGAATTAAACTTGAAAGTAAAGTGACATCTCATAACTAAGTGACCAACATGGCAACACAATTGAAAAAAAAAAAAAGGCTAAAAAAAGTAAATACCAACAACATGACTGCTCCACTGCGAAGGGCTCAAAACTAAGTCTGAGCCAGCAAAAGGAAGAGCACCAGATCTGCCTGCATCATTTTCCATTAAGCTTGGCCTATAAGCAGGATCCATCTGCATCATTTGGATATATAAAACAAGCTCAAAGCGATATCATTGGTTTTGAAAGAAAATATGCAAGGATTAACAACCAAATTAAGAAAATAGCACAAGTTATATCAATGTAGTTCACAGCATACAGGTGAAACCAAAATATAGCATCACAAATATAAGCTGTCAACCAATGCTGATGTAGGTGAGCTTACTGACCATTCACACAAAATATAAGCCATGTGGCTAATATGTGACTGGCTAATTGGCCACCTAAAATAAATAGAAGTCACAAGTGTTTACAGAATAACCAAAAACATAAAATAAAAAAATAGTAATTAAAAAAAACTACATGCACTCAACAAATTGCTTTTAGGTGTTAGTGAGATTTATGTTTCAGAAGAAAAAAATGCCACTTGTCATGTACTAGAAGAATAAATAAATGAACTGCTGACAGTAACCTGGCTTAGCATACTCCATATAAACCATCAAAGCATCTTTTTTACTTTACTGTACATTCAGGACAATAATCTTTCTACATTATTCAAAAAGTAATTCTCTGCTCGACGGTGTTTAATAATATAATAATCAAATTTCCTTATTACTGCCATGTAAATAACTTTCACACAATCAGGTTCTAGCATGAACAATCAGCAATTCTCCAATCAACCAGCATATAAACATAGTTAATTATTCCAGACATGTGTTTATAAAGGTAATTCAAATATCGTTAGTTCTCTAAAGAGAACATAACACAATTTTTCAGACCATGTATAGTACCCAAGTTATATGAAGAGAACATACATGCAAATTCAAAATTTATCAGACCATGCATTGCCAGAACCCAGCAGAATTTTTATCCAAATTTAAGATTTAAAAAGATCCCAATAGCACAAAAATAGTAGGCACGCAATAAGTAGACATCAGTAGCAAAATCACATCAAAGTTAAAAAAATATATGTAGTTGACAGCCATGGAGTGAAAGCAGAGGCAAAGCTTCACCAACAAAGGCCATCATCGTGTTATTATAGGTGAGCTTACTGACCATTCACATAGAAAAGGACAGCCATTTGGCTGGTATGTGACTGGCTAATTAGCCACCATAAATGAATTAAACACACATTTGCATATACAGAAATGGAGAAATCAAAGAGAAAGATACAAACCAGAGGAGCGACAACAAAATAACTTTCAAGTGTTTGTGGGATTTATGTTTCAGAAGAAAAACAAGCCACTTGTCATGGACTAGCATAGTAAATAAATGAACTGGAAACAGTAATCTGACTTAGCATACTCCATTTAAACCATCCCAGCATCTTTTTTACTTTACTATATATATTGAGGACAATAAACTTCCTACATTAGTCAAACTCAAGAGTAATTCTCTTCCCAGCAGTTTTTATTAATATAGCAATCAAATTTCCTTATTACTGCCATGGAAATAACTTCCATACAATCAGGGTCTAGCATAAACCATGAACAATCAGCATTTCTCCAATCAACCAGCATAGCAACATAGTTAATTATTACAAACATGCGTTCATAAAGGTAATTCAAATATCCATAACACAATTTCTCAGACCATGTATAGTACCCAAATTATCTGAAGAGAACATGAATGCAAATTCAAAAGTTAACAGACCATGCATTGCAAGAACCCAGACTTTTGAGCAAAATCACATAAAATTTAAACATATAAATGTAGTTGACAGTCAAGGAGTGAAACCAGAGGCAAAGCTTCACCAAAATGGCCATCATCGCGTTGTTTTAGGTGAGCTTACTGACCATTCACATAGAAAAAGACAGCCAAATGGCTGGTATGTGACTGGCTAATTAGCCACCAGAAATGAATCAAACACACATTTGAACATACAGAAATGGAGAAAGATACGAACCAGAGGAACGACGACGAAATCGAATCCGCCATGGGAGAGATTGTAAGAGAGGAGCTGGGGCATGTCATCGTTGAAGTCAGTCTCGACGCCACAGTAGCGAGACTCGCTCTTGTCTCCTGGCCTCTCCCCGAGCGGCATTTTTGATGAGAAATGAAGCGAAAGAGAAGGGTTTTGGTAGGGTTTACGGAGGAGATGGCTGCGATATATATAGAATGGGTATCATATACCGTACCAGTAGTGCCCTTATTTGGGTACACTACTAGGGTTTCTGGGTTTGGGTTTTAGGGCAGACGGGCTTGAGTCCGTATCTATCCGGGTCAGCTCCCCTGCAAAATTACAAAAGTATAAAATATTAGAAAAATACAATTGACTTAACTGTGGTTATATGTAACTGTGAAAGTGAAATCTTACTCATATAATTGACTTTTCAATAGTGGAAGCTTAACGCTGATTTTAACGTAGATTTAGAAAAATACGAGACCCGCATGTGAGGGGAGTGTTGAACTGCGAATAAAAAAATCTACATGTCTACGTAAACTTTTTAAAATAGTAAAACTTTCATTTTACAACTTGTGTTCGCATTTGCGTTAAAATTTAACCATGCATTACTCTTACGACAAATATGTAAATATAAATGTACAACACAAAAAAAAAAAATGGTTGAATATCTAACATGTATGGTAAAACATGATATGCATTACACACAATATACAAATGAAACTTAATAAGATTTACAAACACATCACACTAATTTCAATTCGACAAAATTTATGAACTAAAATTCTAATTAAACGTCATGAATACTCCAAATAAGAATTGAAATACATTATACCCTTATGGGCCTTATCTAAATATTGATCATGTAAATATGTAGAACAAACAACTTAACTATTCTATTTATAAGTTAGACACACACATATACAAATTATATATGTGTATCTTATGCGGGTTTCAGGTTTTCTCCATGGGGATTCATTCATATCCGTTTTCGTCCTCGTTCCCCGCATGGAGAATATTTTGTTCCCCATGGACCTCATCCCTATTATCCGATTAAGCGGGGATTCTCCACCCTACACGGGGCGTGTATTTGCGAGGTTTTCCCACGTCATGATCATCCCTTTCAGGACTTATTTTTTGTAGAACCCTTTCAGGACTTGTCTGGTCAAATAGTTTTAGTCGAGTATCTTTAAGTACATTATAGGTATCGTTTGGGAACCATCTATTTTTCTTAATAAAATCCCACGAGGTATGTGAGATTTTGAAATCACATATACTTTTTGAAATGACGGGAAAGTCACGTGTCTTTTATACCCTTTGAAGCGCATGTTTTGATTTGGGTCAAATCAGACACACTAAGATTGTCTTATTGTTTATGTGCAAGAATGACTTGGATGAGAACCTCCAACACTTGGCTACAATCTCAAAGGATGACGAACGTATTGAAGAATGAACAATAAACAGCGAACACCAACTAGTTTTCGAACCGTTCTTGAGGATGATATCAATTTGATAAGTTGGAGAAGCCTATGTCAATTCCACAGACTGTTTCTCAGTACATCATTTTCTGCTACCTCCAAAGTTAAGATGAATCAAAGATTAATATACATGATTTATGTTGCATGAAATGGAAATAAAAGAATCAATTCATTATAGGCCAGCAAGCAAGAAAACTAAACAACCACTTTTGGACATTTAATGACAAATAGAATCCAGTTCAACACTGAGAATGACTATGAATATTGTATGCAATTAACTAATTTATATATATATAAAGTTGTTGCATGCTTAATGAGTCTGCTAATTATTTAAGAGCCAAATAGAAGAAAGACAGTAGAACCATCATTCCCATCTGTGCATGCATGCTTCATGTGAGAACCTCCCCTTTGGGCTTCTGATCTACTTCTTCAAAGAAGTCCTCTCGAGCGTTATCCGCTAACATTAGGGCAACCAACCAGAAGAGGGATGCATCGAGCGATACAAAGGCGCCACCGCCAAGGAGACCGGTCTTTGCAGTAGGACATGTCGTCTTGAGATTGTGGTGAGTGTTGCGTGACAGGTGAAGTTGCTCTGTGATTGTTGGCCATAACAGCAGTGTTGCTCCTAATCCAGCAGTGAACCTGAAATAATTCACCGCACTATTTAGCAAAATGTTGTCATTGTGATCGTGCCTGTGCGTACTGCGAAAATCCACAAATAAACTCAACTGCCTCCATAGTTTGTCAATACTCAATTGTCATTTTCGTAATTTTGTGTACAAAAACAGATGTCCGGAATCAGTAATATAATGCTCAAACTTTTAGACTATTGGATGTCTGATAGAGTCAAGAAATAATCATCAGTGTACAGAGACCAGGAAATGCTTACAAAGCAATGTTGAAGAACACCACAAAACTGGTGCTTCGGAATAGTACTCCACTGGGCACTGATCTTCCTTTATATGGGTAAAATAGAGACGTGTACCCAGCTACAGTGGATGCAACGAGGAACACAACAGACAAGTACCCCAGAGCAACAGTTGGATCATGTGGATACTTGCAAATAACAACGTCTTTTCCAGGAATAGCAGTTCCAGATGCAGGCTGTATCAGTAAACAAACAATAAAACCATCACTATTACAGGCAAGGAGAAAAGAAATATACGGATTGAGGTCTAATTAACCATGATTCAAGCAAAGGAAGAAAAGAAAAAGATACTCCCAGAGAACTGGTGCACCAGCTATATAAATACCAGAAGAACAAGCAAGAACAAACACAGGAATCGAAGTGTATTAATTTGAGAGCATCCTTCTCAAATTTTTCACTTAATTTACAAAAAGAGAAAGGTACAGAGCATCTAAGACTTCTAATATAAATTTTCTGCAAGGCAGAACACCAGAATCGAAAAGCCATAGTATTGAATAAAATATCAGCATGATAAGAAACAAACATATGTATTAGAATTTGAAACCATGTAGTTACAGAAAAAACATTAAAGCTGTGACTGAATATTATATCTTCTCACTGAGAGTAATTGCATTTCGCAAACTTAACTATGATATAAAATCTAGTGGGCAAACAATTCATAAACAAAACAAAACAAAATATTATCATCTTGACAACGACCTAAGTCAAAATATATACATAACAATTCATGCTCATGAAAACATACTACTAAAACTTTAGGGTTGGAGGCATTAAAGAGTACAGCTTCGCGCTCCCATCAAACAGAAATGCCCATGTTTTTTCACTTATGAATAGGAGTAGTTTCGATATCCACAGGTTACTTGACGCCTTAGAGAAGGTCTTCAAGGCTAATACTAAAATAAAAATTCCACCACGCCCATCAATTAAGGCTGTTTCTTCTTTCTAGTTAGTTTTTGGTGGATCACAAGTCACACAAGAGTTGGTGCTAGTGACTTATGGTAACTAAATTCCCGAGGAACACGCATTTCACCGTAGCACACACCAGACAGAACTAAGATTCACCATATTCAGAACAACTTAAATGAGTCAAATTTGATACAGAGAGGAACCAAACAATGATTCACCATCAATTTCATCGGACCAGAAAATCATAAAACTCCAATACACAGACAGATTTACAGAAAATAAAAAATAAAACCCATTGTCAGCAAACAAGCTTCAAATAGTCACAATCAATCCAGAGAAAAAATAACACAACCCAATTGTGAAAAATACCTTCTTGTTTTCAGCAATCACACCCAAAACGAAGGACAGCACACCACAAGCTGAAATAACCAGAGACATTTGCTTCATGGTAACACCCATCCTGGCTTGTAAAACAAAAAAATAAATTCCAGTCGTTCCAGATTCAAAAATCTACGCAAATCAAACCCAACAATACAAACAAACAAACACCAGTTTTAGAAACTACACAGAAAACCCGGTCAACCCGCGAAATTAAAAACACTATCTTTCACCAGAATTGAATGAAATCGACAAATCACGGACGTGGGTTCGAGAAACAAGTGTTTGTTTCTCGGGAAAAGAAGACGAAATTGACGAAAAACGTACCTGGAGCAGAAGGTTGGAGAAAGGGGGATTCAGGAATGAGAAGAATCTGAAACTCTATCTCTATTTACTCTTGACTGATACTCATATATGACTCTCAGAAATTATTTTATTAAATAATTTATTTTCTTTATATAAATACAGCCATAAGTGACAAGATTGCTGTTTTGTCACTGTTCAACGCTCCGTTCCGTCCTGGATTCTCTCCCGTTCCGTTGGGACCTATGGATGATGTGGACAAAATCACGTATCCCATTGGATGGTTGACCCATAAAATCATGCCACGTCAGCGTATATTACCTCGGCACAGCGTTGGAAACTTTAATGTGCCAATATTTACTTATTTAG
>JAYMTH010003922.1:0-10343 GCA_036897465.1 Pelargonium australe | reverse complement strand
AAACTTAGGGGTGGTAAAAGTAACAACATGATTTTCAGGGGAGGTATGTGTAATATTGCTATCTAAGAGGGAAGGTACGTGTAATTTTCCCAAAGAAAAACTCCGAAAATTCAGGAGCAAGAGTGGAGTGGAGTGTAACACGTACGTGAGAATAATGATCCGTTATATTTTTATTCCAAAATAACTATAAGAACGATAAAACTCTTCTTACTGAGTTTTAATAGTTATATTTTCTCGAGACTGTCAAACTCGAGACATCAAATTAAAAGTTGCGAGTTGATATGATCGGCCTCCATAAAATAAATAATGGATGAAACCCAATTTTCAATAGATGTCAATAATCTCATCTTCTTCCTCCTTTTGTCACTACTTCTCATCTTCCTCATCTTCATCAAGCTCTTGATCACATCTCCATCATTGGCATTACCATTACCAGCAGGTCCAAGGCCATGGCCAATCCTAGGAAACATTCACCAAATAATAGGAGCAAAACCTCACATCTCAATAACCAATTTGGCTAAACTGTAAGGACCAGATCTCATCTCTCTCAAGTTTGGCTCTCAGCTTCTTGTTGTAGCATCTTCTCCTTCACATGCAACTCACATCCTCAAGGGACACATATACAGTACGGCTGTTTCTACTCAATTTTGTTATTTTTTAAATATATCTTGTTATTTTTTTAAATATTTCATATTTGCCGTCGAAAGTTTGTCTATTTCAGGGTAGATTGCGGGTAGTTTTCCCTCAGTTTATTTACAGGTTTCATATTCGAGAACATATGTTTCTCCAACACTTTGGAATCAGCGATGTAGTAACTCTTAAGTATATTCGGGTTTTTATTTCTATGTCTGGTTTAGATAGTGTTACTCTAGATTACATGAATGTAGTCACCATTTGAATGTCAATTAATAATATATGCGCTTTAGTCTATAGAAAAAAAAAATTTATTGAGCTCTAGGGAGGTCGGGTATAGTTGCCCCAATCCCCTCTATTTCTAAAATAAAAATAAAATATGCTCAGTGTGCTCAAGTTAGGGCATCGGGTTCTTGTTAGGTTCAGATTAGATTGTCATCTCTAATTTAGATAAGCTTTTATATTGTAGTTTGTCTCCACGAAACAAAAACTCTGAATCTATCCATGTCTCTGATCAACCCTTCTCGGCTCGTTCTGTGCCCGATTTGACCAACCTCAATGCCATTGATCTCAGCAGCTTTTCACTCATTTGGTCCGAACCCACCAATCAATGGAGGCTCCTGCGCTCCTTGTGCCATGCAGAGCTGTTCTCAGGCAAAGCATTGGAGTCGAGAAGCAAAACAAGGGTCAAGAAAGTGCAAGAAATGATGATTTTCTTGGGAACCAAACAAGGGCAAGTTGTGAACATTGCACATCTTGTGTCCACAACTGTTTACAACACAGTCACTAACCTCTATTTTTCCAAAGATTTTTGTTGCTATGAAGATGGTGTTTTGAGCAGGTTGAGAGAAGCTATGGTGAGAGGACAAAAACTTGGGTCTAGAGCAAATCTTGCTGAGATGTATCCATTTCTTGCAAGTTTTGATCTTCAGGGTTTGAAGAAGAAGGGTTTGGAGAGTGCATTGGAGGTTTTTGCTTCTTGGGAAGATGTTATCAAGAAGAGAAGAGAAAGGAGTAGAAATGTTGATGATGATCTCAAAGAAAAACACGATTTCTTGGATGTTTTGCTTGCAGAAGGTTTCTCCGACGACCAAATCAACATATTGATTATGGTAAGCGATGAACTTAACGTTTCATGTATTCTATTTCGTTTTTCTTTAGTCTAACGCCTGCATTTAGATCCCGATCAAACACGTATTAAGTAGTTGTTTGATAACGCTTCTACTTGTTTCTATAAGCACTTGTAGAAGTTATTATTGCTTGGCGACAAAAGTAAAAGATGATAATTTTATATTGTTTATATAAATATTTCATTAAACCATCATTGCGATTGTGGGTAGGATAACCATTCTCTCTCTATATATATTTTATTGTTCGTTTCTTTTCTTTCTTTACTTTGGTTTTACACGTTCAGATGAGTCTTTGATGCACTAGTTATGATCGTTGTTTTGATCTTGAATTCGCGTATTTGAGTTAAGAAAACAATCATTTTCGAACTTCATAACAGTAAAATCTCGTGTACTGCGCCGCTTTTATTTATTTAAAATTTTAGTTTGGACTATTTGGGGCTCAAAATTGAAGTTTACTACTCAATGCTTCCATGTTATTGGCAGGAATTATTGTTTGCAGGCACAGATACAACATCCTCAACAATAGAGTGGTCAATGGCTGAGCTATTGAAGAACAAAGAGGCCTTGACAAAGCTTAGTGAAGAGCTCAAAAAAGACATCAACCAAGACTCCATCAAGGAACCAACTCTCTCCCATTTTCCATATTTGCATGCTTGTGTTTTGGAAACCCTTAGGTTACACCCACCAATACCTCTCATTCCGTGTCGCGCAATGTACACTTGTCGCGTTTTGAACCATACAATTCCGAAAAGCCAGAGCAATTTCTTGGGCCATTGGGCGCGATCCCACGATTTGGGAAGATCCTTTGACGTTCAAGCCAGAGCGATTTCTTGGGTCCGATAAGAGGTTTATTGGAGGCAAAAAATTTGAGTTCTTGCCATTTGGGTCAGGAAAGAGGATGTGCCCTGGACAAAACATGTCTACAAAGCAAGTTATGTTGATTTTGGCTTATTTGGTGCATGGTTTTGATTGGTCTCTTCCAAATGATGAGGACCTTTTGGAGATGAACATGAAAGAGATGTTTGATGTAACAATGCATAAAGAACAACCTTTGTGTCTAATTCCTAGGAAGAAAGTATAGTACATTACTTTTGAACAATGTTACTGCAAGTGCATGCGTTTTACGAGTAAAAAGTCACTTTATAAACAATTATTGGGTGTGTTTTAAAAACTCTTGACAAGAAAAGAGAAAAAATAGTAAGCAATACTAGGCTCAAATACTTATTGATGTGTCGTGTTTTTTTTGCGGTACATATAAAACACATGCACCAAATACTACATGAATCACATTTATTTAAATTTATAGTTTTTGGATGAACATACTCTACAAATGAAGCAATTGTAACTGATTTCCCATTGATTTATCAAACACATACAACAAAAATCCAATCATCAAACATGAGCTGGCAATTTGAACATTGATATATTTATAATCGTGTTCGTGTTGAACCCGTAAAGCACGCACAACATGACTCAAACAACACATATTGGACCTATAACACAACACTAACACTGTTTACAAAAGTTCTCAGCTCTACTTGAGACCCAACCCGCGTTTATACAAGCTTGAATCAACTCAGCAGACAACCCAGACCGCTTACAGATTAAGACTAAGCTTTTTCAACCCAAAATCTAAATAGAATGACTCGAATTTGAAAAACTCGCACCTTTTGATCACTAATTAACAAGACTTGTGATTGAAGTTTCCACAATGTCTCATCCAGCTTTCTTGAAGAATGATAAAATGTTACCCTGCTTAGGATCCTTTGAACCTGCTTTCTTGTTCCCTCCTTTTCTGGCAGCCTTAGATGGCGCAGTGCTCGCAACTGCTGCCGGTGACTTCTTCACCGGAGGCCTGAAACCAACCCAATGTATAAAGTGCGGTTCGTTAGGCACATTGCTGATATCAGAGTTCAAGTTAACAATCCTCAAAAATAATATTCCATTTGTCTCAAAACGATGTCTTTTTTTTTTATAGGATAAGTGACCTAATATTGGACTCTACCCCCACAGCCCATACGCAGAGCTGATAATTTGGAACGATCCTGCGAGCACCCGAATATTGACCCACGTTTTGGCAGGTTCGGAGTGCATAAAATAGGGGCAATTAGTATTTGGGTCGGGTCAGGTTGAAAATGTGAGTAAGGTCTGGGCTAACACACATTTTTCTATGTAAAGCCCGCACCTCTTTCGGGTCGGAGACGGGTGAGGTCTTTTCAACCCGAAACCCAAATTGTCAGCTTTACCATCACATGCATTTGAGGTAACAAATTCAAGAGGTTCTAGCTAGTTTTTTTGAAGGGAAATTATTAGTAAATCATATATATCTAACTTAAAACTTAAAAGGAAGTAGAATAATTATTTTGAAACAACAAATATAGAAAAGAAGATACTCATTTTGAAACAGAGAGTACTTCTAACCTGTTAGTATCCGTAGATGTATTGTTGTCAGGATTCTTTGAGGCATTATTGTCAGCTTTCTTCGTTGTTTCTGACTCCTCGCCTTCCCAAACTACCTCGTTTACTAGAACACAGAAAAAAAAATGATCATTCAGAGAAAGCAAGGAGAGACACTTTAAAAGAGAAATTGGCATTAAAAAGAGCTTATGTAGTTAATATAATTTGTATTAACAAGGCACAATAATTTGTAGTTAATATATGTGTTAGAAGTACTATGGTAGCATTTGGATTTGAATTTTTGTTTTAAAATGAAAATCAATAATGTGAATATCTCATTCTCCATGTTAGGATTAGGGAATTTTTGGCCGCGAGAATGACAATAAGTGAGAAATGGCTATAAACAACAACATTGACAAACTTCAAGATCAAATCTCCCCAAAATGAACGGAATGAGCAAGTAAATATGAGAAAGATGCAGGGATAATAAACTATTGAAGAAAAGAAAAATCAGAGCACAAATGTTGTTATAATATACAAACTAGTGTGAGGGAATGAGAGGCTTCCAAAACATAAACAGTCAGGTAGCATTTGAGTTAAAACTTTTGAAATGAGATTCTCATTGCAAAGCCATTCTAAGACCAAAAGGTCTTCATACAAATTTGATGAACCGAAATCTGATTCTCACTTCGATTCTTGGTTCTCATTCCTCAACAAAAATTCTTTTGTTTCAAAATAAGTGTCATTTTACAATTACAAAATGTACCATTCTTTCCGATTATATTCTTTTCATTATTTCCAAGTTAGTTAATGAACACTCAGATTTATTTTTCCAACAAGTAAAAGTGAAGAATTAAATAAAGCTAATTGAGTCATCTCGCTTGGTTTCTTAATGTGTGTCAATAACCTTGAAACTACACTTATTTTAAATCACAGGTTATTGTAAGATTGACTCAAACAACAGAAAATGTATGTACCTTCTCTTCCATGTTCATCAATCCGAGTTTTCAACACTTTTCGCCTTTTAGGTGAATTTGGAGTAGCACCCTTTACTTTATTCATCTTCTTTGCATCATTTGCAGGAACACAGCTTTGGTTCTCCGAGGAGATTTTGATGTTTGAGCTTTTGCTAACAACTGAAGGATCTTTGAAGGATTTATCAGATTCTTTATCAGTTTCTTTCTCTACCTTGACCTTTGGTTTTTCTTCTTTCTGATCGTCAAAGTTCAAACCGTATTGTTCTGTAACCAAAGTTTCTGGACTTTGCTTTGAGTCTACAACAGTTTGCTCTTTTGGAGGATCCGGAGATGCTACTGCATCTTCGAATTCATCATCATCATCATCTGAGAAATCAATAACTACCCTCCTCTTTCTACCACCTTCGCCATTAGATGTTCTCTGGAAATTGAGACCTTCGCCGTCATCGTCACTGCTGCCAACTCCTGCTACTTCACGGGAACAAATTTGAGCTTCTGCACTAGCTGAAATCACGAACAAAACTGAGGGTTAAGAATATTAACACTCAACTGAAAATGTATGAAGGATCATTTAGTAGGGTCTGTTAGATGCAAATTAATTACGATACAACAATGTTTTTAGCGTTGGTTAGCATGTGAAACCAGAAGGAAATAATAATGATATATCAATGATGCTACACTGAAATTTAGGCCAATATTCAAGTGTCATGTCATCACATGAACGGGACCTATTAAAAGAAGAAAGGAAAAACGGAACATGGGACCCAAACCACAGGCCACGGCTGTGCAGCTTGCATGACCAAAGTGCCCGTAGGCTGCAGCCAGTTCACCCAAACTGCATGGATCCAGCTCAGTTCACATAGGATTTTCACAAAGTGTTCTGGTTCAAAGAATCTACTCATGTCTATCACCTTTACACATCAATTAGTCAAATTCAAGGAGCTATCTCACTCCAACGATCAGAATCAAGCTCCACTATAAATACCCTTTCATGGTGCAAGGTTGATTCATCCTTCAATCTCTACTTAATTTACATATTGCTAACGCTATGAGTTCTTAAGGCGGATATCTTACTCTCACGCCAGAGGTAAACTCAAGTACGCACACACCGGTCTTCACTTTGTGCTCTCTTTTCCGGCCATCTAGGTGCTTCCAAGGGTTGATTAAGCCTTGAGCCTTACCAGTCTAAAGCACTAGAGAACTGCTCAACGTTTGTTCTACCCCGGATTCACCCGGATCTGACAGAGAAGGATCTCAATCCAAATGTACTGTTGAACGACATCAACAAAAGGTTTTCAACGACCAACAAAGCGAAAACACGCATCAATCAGCAATAAGTTTACTGATATAGAGATGAGTTTGATCACATTTTTGATAATTTAATCTATAGTCACCTAAATGTTCAAATACATGTTAGGCACATTACTGTATGCTACTTACTATAGCTACTGATGAGTTCTAGAGAAAATTTAATGTTCTAATTCTATTTTTATCACATTAGATAAACACAAATAGAGACTAACCATTAGGGTTGGGTACGGCCTTAGTCTTAGCAGACGCAAGACCCCATAAATTTGCCAACGAACTTCCTGTTCCAGAAGAGCTCTTATAGTCTGAGACTTTCTTTTTATTAGCAGATACGAGAGGAACCTTTTCTTTTTCTCCGGGATATTTGGGGCTTGATTCGTGATCATTTATTATAAGAGGTCGCGGAACTGTAATGTTTTGCTGTGCAGAATTGCTTTTGGACACTCCTGAAATCCCAGTATTTTTAGACTGTGCCACAGAAGTGCTCACAGAAACTCCATCAACATTGCGCTTGACGAATGAGTTAGATATTCCAGAAAACCTGAAGAAAATAAAATGTAAAGCTCAAGAAGAGAAGCTAAGCTTCTAACCTATTTACATTCCTCCTTGTGTTGAGAATTGACAAGAGTCCAACATATAAGCGACTTAAATAAAGTTATAGAAACGTATTGTCAATTATATATTTGTAAATTTCCTTATGAACTTCAATACGTTTGTAAAGTTATAGAAACCCTTATGATCCCCATAAGTACACAAGTTTGTAAACTTACTAACTAAAAAAAAAGGTCATTTTGTTCATGATAGACTAGCAATTATATGCGACCTAAATGGAATGAAAAGTTAGGCAATCATTACTGACTGTAAGTCTGTAACTTCTTGAATCATGCCAAATGGACTGATTTACTCAAGGCAAGGGAACAATATAAAGATGGCATTTTACCTGTTATCTCTCAAGCAATTATCCAGAGTAGCAGGCTGCTTAAAGAGCTCTTCTGATTGTACAAATTCAGCATTCCACAGTTCTGCTGGATCCTTTGGGATAGAAGCTTGAACACTGTACACCTGAACAGAGCAATTTTCATCAAATTCTTGCTTCGTTTCTGCATAAAAGTCAAGAGAAGAAAAACCCATGTTAAATCTTCTCATTAATGCAAGCTAAAAAGCACGTCCAGTAATATGCAGACTAATAATTAGGTGGGTAATATTTCAATCAAAAGCAAAGTGTAGAAACATAGATTTGCTTCTCTTTATATACTAGTGCTTAGATTTAACTTAGAAACAAAGCTCCCATAAAGAGATGCAAAACTAACTCAAATAGAAAAGTGAACGCAAGCAAAAGTTAAATCAAGGGTTAAATCTATTTGCACCCCCTAGACTGTCCCCAAGATTGTTTTACAAGTTTACCTCCCCTGGATTGGCAAAAAAAGTGGCTTACCCCTACAAATCGGTTGATGACAATTAAGAGCCTGTGAATAACATTTTTTCCTTCATTCCACTTTAAAAATTCAAATAAGTGTCATAAAAATGAACAGAAATCCAAAACCTAAATAACTTATCATAATTTTGTATTACAATGTTCGATTTCAGCTATTCTTGCGTTGATTTGAGACAACTTTTTGAGATGGACTCTGATTCATTTGTGTTGATTTCATGTAAATTATTAAGAGGAGCGTAGTGGTTGATTCAATTTATTAATTAAATGCATCTTTATTGGCCAACTTCGTCATTTTAGTATTGGGTTCATTAGAAGGGAAATAATTTCTGAAATGTGTAGGAGCTTTTTCATTAAAAACAATCCATAACTGAACTTTATGGGCTATTTTTATGATTTTGAACAGTTCAGAGGGTCCTGAAAATGTTAATTCTTAAATTAATTTAGATTCTAAGAGAAAATGTAACCTTGAAGCTTAGGCGCAGTGACAAGCCTTATGTGATAACATGGAGGACTGTTCTTCAACCAGCCAGACAAAGCATAAACAACTTCCAACCCACTTCCATGTTTTTCCTCAAATTCTTGAAGCAACCTAAATATGAGAATTTTCTTTTAGATACACATTAGAAAATAAAGTAAAGCTATATCTTTGATGAAAGAAAACTTTACCTCTTTGCCGCATTTGAGGAGAACAAAAAATTGCGACTCAGCCACTTGTAGGAAACCTGAAAAGTTTATATCAATAATTCATTCAACCCAACCTTAAGCTTGAAAGAGAACCTTTAGCTGACAATCTACTAGATCTTGAGATAATGCGTCTCCGGTTGAAAGAAAAGTGACGTGAATTTCTCAAATGGTGCGCCAAGGAGACACAAAGGGTAGAAAATACTGGTGCAATCTATATTCAATGATTGAATTGTAAGTATTTACACAAGAGTGGCTGAAAACTTCATTTGGTAAATTGAGACTAATGAAGCATACGACATAGAATCCAAGGTCTTCTTCCATAAACAGATACATCATGAAGAAGATGATAGAGATTGCATGAGACAACTACAAGAAGTTCACCACATAAATCAAAGCTCTCTCTCTCTCTCTCTCTCTCTCTCTCTCTCTCTCACACACACACACACACACACGTGCGCGCGCAGATATATGTAATAAAAGTACTAACCACATGAGCAAAAATCATTTGAATTGGAAATGCAGATTTCATAGTGTACAATGGTTACAGCTACCATCTACTAGACATTAGTTACTTAGGTAGCGTTTGGATTATAACTTTTGTTCATAAATGGGAGTCAACATTGGAAATGGGAGAGCAATTCTCATTGTTCATGTTTAGATTAAAAAAAAAAAAAAAAATGGTCATGAGAATGTCTTTGGAATAGGAATCCCACTCCCACATTCTTGATTCTCATTCCAACTTTTGTAAATTCAAACATTACCTTAATGTTTTCAAGTGATACATTGTGACTAATACTCCTATCCATGTCAAAGTCAAAACGAAATTAAAACACTAACATTTGCAAACAAATACTTTGATTTTTTTCAACAACAGAAGAAAAAAAATCCCAGATAGCTTAAACAAGCAGTAAAAAGGCAAAACCAGTATAACACCACTGATTAACTAATTAGCAGCAATCTAGAGAAGAAAGTTGGAGAATTTAACAAAACCCAAATCGAAATTCAGCTTAATTAAAATGTAGCATACAGGTAATCGAAGAGAACAACAGAAAAAATGAGCAAATTTGGTCAAATAAAATTGAAGAAACAGATATAAAAAAAAAAACATAGCAAAAATTGGGGAGAAAAGTTAGAGAAAATTGATTGTTACCACTTGGAGCTGATCGGATACTAGAGCTCGTATCTCTTCAAGAACGCCGAGGGTTTCGATTTCGGCCATTTTTGTCGGGTTCGATGAGTCGAGAGGGTCATATTTGCCCTAACGAATCAGCTGTTATTTTTCCCGATTTTCCCTCCATAATAAATGTGATTCTGTTTTATTTTCCCGCCATCTGCTTGCGGAGGAGACGTAGTTTTCACACGTGATATTTGGCACGTGACTTGATGGGCCCACCTAAGCCCATCATAAGTTTGCAAGATCAACCGGTCCGAAAATGGACCGATTTTAAGTTGAAATAAATTTTGGATGTTTGACGAATTTATATTTAAATTGTCAACTCTATATAACAAGCAATGTGGGCTTTAAGTTTAGGTCAATTTTACGGGTTTGGAATGAAAATGTCTAACGTGAAGTTGAATCCAGCAAATTATTAGGGGGTTGCCCACCCCATATGTATATTTTGATCGTAAACTCAACCTGTCAAAAAAATAAATCTAAATATATTAGATAGAGCTGGCAATTTAGATCCATACATGCGGGTATTCGCGGGTTACCCGTACCCGACCCGCACCATACCCGTAAAAAACTCATGGTCATATGGGTTGTGTTAGGGTCATTAT
>JAYMTH010003921.1:0-10344 GCA_036897465.1 Pelargonium australe | reverse complement strand
GTTATCTCACAACTTCTATAGTGTTCTAGACAACTCTATGGAATTCCAAAAGTCACACTTTAATATTTTTAACAATTTATACATGTTCTGTTTTGTTTATCAGCAAAGGATTCGTGTTGCTGGATGATCCCACTCCGTTGATGGCCATGGCTGTCTCTATTTCCTTGGACTTTCCCCACATCACAGAATAAAACCCAATCACAATTGTCACTGCTCCAATCAAACTGCAAAAGTCGTTGGACACGCCAAATGTTAGTTTGTATCAGAAATCTTGATTTGTCACTGTTCCAACTCAAATTTTTTGAGGGAATTAGTATATTACCTTCCAAGGCGGAGGGCATCCCCTAGAAACATAACACTCATGAGAGCCGCAAAGATGATTACCAACGGCTTGAATGCAGCAACATAGATAGGTCCAGCCTTCCACAGGCACCATGTCAGCAAGGGCAGGCGGATAGTGTTTCCAACAACTGACTGCATGCAGCAAGTAATTAATTACCAACCCAATATAAAACCTTGACACAATTTGCGAATTAGGATCGGTTTGTCAGTATATAAATTTACTTACTGAGTACAAAACAGCAACCAAACTAATATCAGGTCTTAGTCTCCAGGCATTTGCATCTCTTACTACAATGAGAGCACATATGGCAGAAAAAATGGCAGAGAACATGTTTTGATAAAATTGTACCACAAACACTGCTGGGTACTTCTTAACAACTAATACCTGCAAGAAAGAGAGATCCCAGTTAATTAAATGAGCCTAAACTCTCTTTTTTTCTTCATTTTATTGGATATGTAGCGTGCTAATTAATAATTAACCTGCACAATGTACGAAGCTGAGATGCTAAATGCTTGCGCTGCAACCAAAAATCCTCCAAGAATCCAATTTGATTGTGCAGAGTAGAGCTCGAGAAATGAGATGGTATTGCTAAGTGAAGAGGGCTTGGTGTCTGTCAATATTGGAGGTCCCTTGTAGAATGTGACCACAAATGCTCCTCCAATTGACACTATGGTTCCCACCAGTTTCGCTTGGCTCATTCTGCTTCTCCACTCTACTTTCTCCATCCTATATATAAACACATAACACACTCACAATCAAGATTTTCAAATGATGAGCTCAACAATTGATATAATTAAAAAAATCCAAATCAAGAACCTGAAAATGATGGCAAGAATGAAAGTGAAAGCCGGGATGAGGTTGAGAAGGGCCGATGCCAGAGTAGGAGAGCTGTACTGAATACCAGCATACCCAAACATCTGTTCTGCAGTTCTACAACAATCAAGAAAAATTAAAATTGATCTAAGCAGGAAACAAAAATCAAATGAACATAATTAGTATTACCAACCCAAAAATCGCCATCAAGAAGAATCCAAGAAGAAGATCAAAGGTGAGAGGAAGGCGTTCGGATGATCTTGTGGCCATAATGAATTATTAAGAAGAAGAAAAACAAGCAAAATTTAGCTGCTGGTATATACTCACACACAAATGTTAAATGATTGAGAACTGCAAATTGACCTGTGGAAGATGAATGAACATGGAAAGAGGATAGCAGCTGAGATAGCGTTGCAGTAAGCGATATAGATATATTTATTCAACCCGTGAGACATAGCGTTCTTGCTCACTACCATGTTTATAGCATGAATCAAAATAATCACCACCATTGCAGCAAAGGGCAGTGCACTTATAGCTTCCATCTTCATCTTCCTAGCTAAGTCTCTGCTGTTATTGAAGATTCAAGAACCCAAAATCATCTTCAATATTCTTATTGAAATGACAGTATTCACTTTTGTTTCCCATCTACACAACACAAGCTTGCTACTTCTGTTGATTAGTGACTTAATTAATTTCAGTAAAACAAATCAAGATTGATACTGCATATAATATATTCAACTATTTGAGATCTATATGTGTAAAGGTTGGTTCAATGCATCATGATCACTATTCACTGGGAGGCATTTGGTAGTTATTAAATATTTTTTGTTTGTGTATTGTACAATATGTAACGTGCAGTCATTATTAATTAAGACCAGCTAAAAGCAGATTAAATAAATAGAAAGAACAGTCATGTGGCCCGTTGCTAAACATAGATATAATGCAACTATAGAGAAAGGATTTAGTTATTTTGTCCATAAATATATGTTTTTTTATGTTCAAAATTCAACAAGCCAGTGTTTAGATTAAAAAGTTTGTTTCATACCTTATCATAACTCATGCTCATATTAAAGATCTCATAACATTGACATGTTTGTGTCCAAACTCCAAACACTACATAGGATGGTTGCGTCTTCCAGTAACACCATAGAGACAAGCTCAAGTAGATCATGTGGTGGTTTCATTTTTTGCAACTAACATATATAGATTGTGGCAGTTTTGTTCTTGAACTGAGAACATTACATATTTGATTTTCATAGTAAATTGGACCTATATATATAGTTTTGAAACATCGATTTAAACGCCGGGATGAGGTTAAAAAGGGCCGATGCTAAAGTAGGGGAGCTATACTGTATACCAGCATACCCACATATCTGTGCTGCACATCTGCGAGAAATAGTAACAAAACAATCAAGAAAATTTAACCCTGAAAATTGAAGTAAGAAACAAAAATCAATGAACACAATCAGTACTACCAACCAACCCAATAATTGCCAGCAAAGAATCCAAGAAGAACATCAAAGGTGAGAGGAAGGCGTTCGGAGGATCTTGCAGACATAATGAATTGTTAAGAAAAATCAAGCAAGAAATTAGCTGCAGGTATATACATACACAAGTGTTTAAGACAGATTAGTGACCTGTGGAAGATGAAGGAGCATGGGAAGAGGATGACAGTTGAGATAGCATTACAGTAAGCGACGTCGTAGATATATTTATTCAACCCGTGAGACATAGCTGTCTTGCTCACTACCATGTTTATAGCTTGAATTAGTACAATCACTACCATTCCACCAAAGGGCAGTGCACTGCCAACTCTACTTATAAACACCCTTACTCCACTGAATACTTCCATCTTCTTCTTGCTACCTAACTGGCCGGCTGCTACCGATGATTCTGAGCTCTCTTCTCCATTCACCATTTCTGTGTCCTCTCTGGCCTTTCCCCACATAACCGCGTAAAATCCTATTACAATGATTACTGCTCCTATGAAATTAACTGCAAGAAAGTTCAGAAACAAATAACATGATTTTCTTAATTTCTTCATCATAATATACAAGCATTTTATGTATTTGAACTGATCAGTTTTAACTTCCAAGACAGAGAACATCTCCTAAAAAGACAACACTCATGACAACAGAAAATATGATTCCCAATGGCTTGAACATAGAAACATAGAGTGGTCCAGTCCTCCACAGGCACCATAATATCAATCCAAACATCACCGTTGATGCAATTGCCTGCACATAAGAAATCAAGATTTTATATGCAAACAATAATAAAATGTTACTTTCTCAATAACTCATCAAGAAATGAAATTGAGATATCAGTTGTTCATATGTATCCATGCATACAAAATAACAACCAACCCCATATCAAGTCTTAACTTCCAAGCGCTTGAGTCTTTAACAACAATCAGACAGTAAATGGAGGACATAATGGTAATGAGGCTGAAGGTGTAACAC
Organism: Pelargonium australe; assembly: GCA_036897465.1. NCBI lineage: Eukaryota > Viridiplantae > Streptophyta > Magnoliopsida > Geraniales > Geraniaceae > Pelargonium > Pelargonium australe. Next base: position 6,726 of record JAYMTH010003921.1, on the reverse strand, counting down.
GCCATGAGAAGCGGCGCCTTGAACTTCTTAATAACTAAATCCTGAAAAAATGTCTCAACAGTATTTTTAAGCTGAAAAATAGTTACCCACTGTACAGTACTACTTAATAACTGCTCAAGCTGACCTTCACAATATATGTAGCAGAAAGTGCCATTGCTTCTGCTGAAAGGAGTAGTCCTCCGAAGATCCAGTTTGATCGTTGCGAGACAAGTAGAGGATATGATGAGGACTTAATCATTGGTGGCCCCTTGTATATTGTGGCAACAAAAGCCCCCCCTATTGACACTATGGTCCCTACAACTTGTGCTTGACTGCTTGAGCTTCTCCATTGTATTCTTTCCATCCTATTGTCATTGATCAAAACAATCAAACAATCAAATTTTTTAAATCGTGAACAAATAAAAATAGTATAAAATTGTTGATTAAACACAAAGGTCCAAGTTTTGAGAAGGCCCGTTTAGTTTTTAAGTTGTAGTTAGGAATTGAATTAATCGTAATCCTGTCAAATTATTGCAGTTTGTAACCGCAGCTAATAACCGCAGCTAAAAGGCCAAATTTTCACACTATTGCAGTTTATAACCGCAGTTAATAGAGAATATTATTGCAGTTTATAAACGCAGGTAATAACAGCAGCTAAAAGTTGATTGCCCACTTTGCACCCCTAAGAGCCAGCTCTGAGTCCTTGTGATAATTAGAGAGAGAGCTAGATAATGATACAAGCCAAATAAGTAAGTCATGACGGTCCTTACAATGAAAACGCATGTAAAGTGTAACCAGCATATCCACAAATCTGCCCTGAAAAACTTCATAAAAATGAATGAAAGACGAGACTTAGAATTCTACTAGATAATTTAATAGGGTAAGAAGAGAAGAAAAAGAAACACATATACATGTTACAAAACCTCAAGCAAAAGTACGTAACTCAAAATTAAAGAAAGCCTAATCTGAAAATTCTGTGCAAAAACATTTAGAACAATGTTACCAACCCAAGTAATGAAATCAAAAGGAAGCGACAGAATATGTTAAAGGTGACTGGGGGGCGTGACGATGCTGATCTGCATACAATCAAATTCAACAAAGTTTCATAAATTAGTTAGATCTAGCTTTATTAGGTTGATGCAAGAAGAAGCACGAGAACAGTTATATATGCAGCGAGGAGGAAGATAAAGGAGACCTGTAGAATATGATGAAGCAAAGAAAAAAGATGAGACAGGAGAGACCATTGGAGTATGCTATGATGACATATTTATCCATGCCTTGAGACATGGCTGCTTTCATTACTACCATATTGCTAACTTGAGCTAGAATCACCATAACCATTCCAGCAAAAGGCCCAACACATCACTAAACCATTCCAATCCCATTTCTAGAATAAAACACAGATTCAATCCTACTAATGTCACACAGCAAATTTTCGATAAAGCGTCAAGATTGGCTCAACATATGCATATCAGATCACTCTATATTGTTGGTGGAATTGGTAGTAGAGTTATAGAAAACTTTTGTTGGCTTAATTTGTAAAGAGTTTGTTGACATTACATTGATAGTGTAGGCACTGTTTAAGTCCTCTTCTTAAGAGAAAATCACTGTTTATACTATTTCATATGTGTGACTTGTGTTTATATATATAAATATATATCGTGTATGTGACTTTGCAACAGAGGAACCCTTTGACCATACATTTCCAATTAGAAACATACTTGATCTCCATATGTGTTATTACAATGTATATGTGTCTATTTTCATGGCTGAAATGTACACCATTTGCAATAAACATGTGTGATCTATTGTCATACTATTGTATATGTATACATAATCATTATTTGTCAAGGTCTCAACAATACTGACAATATCATAGACTTAAATAATCAAGAATCGCGGGTTCTTGAAATGCTTAGAATAATCAACAATAAACAGATCTAGAATAGAGAACAGTCCCAAGCAAAAAATGTTCAGGTAAAAATTTACAAGCCTATCAGATTTGTATAAGAAATCTATACATTGTCTATTTTGTTTTTCAACAAAGGGACGCTTTTGCTGGATGATTCCAAGTTTTGCACTCCATTTTCTGTCTCCAACTCCTTTCCTTTGGCCTTTCCCCACATATATAAATACATAATATCCTATCACAATGATACTGATCCAATCAAACTGCAAAGAAAATTCCGGCATAAGTGAATGGTCATGTTGAATTGTTGAAAGGAATTAGGTGATACATGTATTTGAGCTGGCTAATATAATTTTTACCTTCCAAGATATAGAACTTCTCCTAAAAAGACAACACTCATGCCAGCGCCAAATACAATTCCCAATGGCTTGTTGAGAAAACAGCACCATTTTCAGAGCTAAGTTTTACCCAGAGTAGCATGTTGAGAAAACATAAGAACTTTCAACAAACCCTTTAAGCTGTGTAACAATGCATATATATCATGCATAATGACAAGTCTATGTGAGCAAAATTGTATTTTGCAAGAGTGTCATGTGTTAGGCTAGCTAGGTGTGTAATGACAAGAGTATACATACAGTCCTATAAATACTTGTAATATGAATGATTTCCTAAATCCATTCAAGGTTGGAGCAATTGGCTTAAGGTGTTTGCTCCTCCAGAGGTATTATATTCCAGCCTTGGTTGATACGCTTGCAATATTGAAACAGAATCATTATATGTCAAGGTCTCAAGATTTGCAATATCATATACATACCTAAATAATCATGAATCATGAGTTCTTGAAATGCTTAAAATAATCAACGTTCAACAAAACAGAATAGTAAACAGTCCCAAGCAAAGTCTGTTCAGGAGAACATTTACAATTCTATCAGATTTGTATATAAGAAATATCTATATGTCATCTATTTTGTTTTCCAGCAAAGGGACGCTGCTGCTTGATGATATCAAGGTTTGTACTAATCCATTTTCCGTCTCCAAGCCCTTCTCTTTAGCCTTTCCCCACATAAATACATAAAATCCGATCACAATTATCAAATCAAACTGCAAACAAAATTCCGGCATGAGTGAATGGTCATTTACTTTACTTCCATTATACACAAAAGGAGTAATGTCAGATGCACCATATGAACTATTCAGAACTCATTTTTTTCTCTTCGGATATCTTTACCTTCCAAGATATAGATCGTCTCCTAAAAAGACAACACTCATGGCAGCGCCAAATATGATCCCCACTGGGATGAACATAGAGACAAAGAGAGGTCCTCTCTTCCAGAGGCACCACATTGTCAAGCTAAGGGAAACTGTTAATACCATTGCCTGCATATATATCAGATATTTAAATTTATGCAAACAATATGGTAACGTGAGGAAATAAAACTGAACGAGACCACTTACTGTGTACACAATAGCAATCAGCCCCATATCAAGTCTTAAACGCCAAGCACTAGGATCATGGACAGCAATTAGACTATATATATGATGGACAGAATGGTAGCGAAGCTGAAGATGTAAAACGACATGAGAAGCGGTGCCATGTACTTTTTCAGAACTAAACCCTGCAAGAATATAACACAAGTACTCCCATCCCATCCATCAATTTTAATTTTAAGCTGGAAACTATTAGATAGTACCTTGAAAAAGCAGTGTTGTCCAAGCTGATTACCTCCACAATATATATTGCTGAAACCAGAAATGCCTCGGTCGCAAGGAGTAGTCCTCCAAGGATCCACTCGGATTGTTGATGAGAGGATGAGATATAGGCCGTCTCAATCATTGTTGGTCCCTTGTAGAATGTGACCGCAAAAGCACCTCCTATTGACACTATGGTTCCTACCACTTTCGCTTGGCTGCTTGAGCTTCTCCAATCAAACTTTTCCATCCTAGAAATTCAAGTTATTCACAAGTGCTAAAATGCGACCAATTTATTGGTAATTGGATAATCAGAAAAGGGAGGAGTGAAACAAGAACCTGAAAATGATGGCAAGAATGAAAGTGAAAGCCGGAGTGATGTTGAGCACGGCTGTCCCAAGTGTTGGAGAGCTATATTGCATACCGGCAAATTCACATGTCTGCCCCAAAACACTTCATGAAAATGAAAAACAGAGAAAGACTAGTTAAGATTCATAAATTCAAAGTATATATGCTGTCTAGTTATTCTGGCTCAAATCAAATCAAATCAGAGATGTGAATGAAGAAATCTGCCATGGAAACTTCATCGGAAAAAGAAAGAGAAATTAACAAAAAAACATGTGGTGAAAATGTTACCAACCCAAGTACAGCAATCAAAATGAATCCACACAGTACGCTAAAGGTGAGAGGGGGACGCGATGATGCTGATCTGCCAACAATCAAATTCAAGTAAGGTTTGCAAAACAGTTACATCTAGTTAGCTTATACTAGCATAGGAACACAAGCAAAAAGAAGATTAAGAAGGAGAGAGACCTGTGGAAGATGATGGAACAGAGAAAGCAGAGGAGAGAGGCGAGACCATTGGAGTATACTATCATCACATATTTATCCATGTCTTGAGATATGGCTGCTTTCACTACAACCATATTGCTAACATTAGCTACAACTACCAACACCATTACCGCAAAAGGCCCAACATCTCCGAGCCATTCCAATCCCATTTCTCTAATAGGCTTCACAATCAATACGTGCAATACTAGGCAAATTTGTAATGTGTTTGCCCGTAAACTTTATAGGACAGGCACAGTTAAGATGTTACTTCAGAAAAAAGTATACCATATAGCTGTTTTCTTCGGAACATGATTATAATACTATATCATCCAATAATTATGAATATGTTAATATAATTAATTATCAGCAGGATTAAAATATGAGGTAATGATACACATGGTTAGTATATATGCATTTAAAATATCTATATATTTAATCTTTTCCTAATATTTGTTTGCAAGAAACATACAAAGTTGTCTCCATTATCTTTTTCTTTCTTTATTGCAGTTGTGTTGTAGTTTAGGTTTTTCTGTAATTAATACAGATTGTGATTGTGACAGTTTTGATGCTAGCATATAACAACTACTTAAATGAAGTGCAAAAAACATTATTAGCTTGACTATTTATTATAATGTCTGCACGTTATCATTGGCTATATTCTTCTTCATGATGGCGATCGTAACAGCATTTGCAATAAGCATGTGATCGGTCATATTATACTAAAAATGAACAATCACCATTTCAACAGCACCATTTTCAGAGTAGCATGCTGAGAGAAACATAAGAATTTTCAACAAACCCTTTAAGCTAAAAGCTAATTAGTCATTCAATGAGCAAACACAATCAAAATATTTGGTAACCAAATTATACAAAAACCCTAATAACTTAAAATTTTAAGACATGTCGAAAATAAAAGTTTCAGAGAAAAAGAAAGAAAATATACGAGAAAGATACCTCTTTCCAAGGAGAGAGAGAGAGAGAGTTCTTCTTTCTCTATCTTCCATTTTCTCTCTCTAATTTGTTTACTTCTCCTTTGCCTTTCCTTTCTTTTCTGTCCAGAGTGTGTGTAGGTTTTAAGCTGCACCACTAGCTTCAAATTCAATGGCTTCTTGTTCGTTGCCTTCTTTCAAATCCTCGAAATTAGCATATCTGTAAAATGACCCCTTTAGTTTTATTGAACTACATTTTAGCCACATATAACTTTAGGGTTTACAAAATGACCCTTTCACATCTTTTACAATAAGCATGTGATTGTTCTTATTATACCAAATGCTCAAAGACCACAAGAGCACCTTGTGTACCAGAAAATCCACAGATCTGCCCCGAAACACTTCATGAAAATGCAAAAAAGAGACTTAAAATTCAAATCAATCAGAAATGTGTATCAAGAACTCTGAAAGAAACTTCATCAGATAAAGAAATAGAAACTAGAGAAAACATCACCAAGCCATTCCAATTCCATTTCTTGAATAGGCTTCACAATCAATATGTGCAATATTAATCACATTTGTAATGTGCTTTTATTACTGTATTCTCACCCAAAAAAAAAGTACAATCCTATCAGATTTGTATAAGAAATATCTATATGTCATCTTATTTGTTTTGCAGCAAAGGGACGATGTTGCTGGATGATACCAAGTTTTGTACTAATCCATTTTCCATCTCCAAGTCCTTCTCTTTGGCCTTTCCCCACATAAATACATAAAATCCGATCACAATTATCGCTGATCCAATCAAACTGCATGCAAACAAAATTCTGGCATAAGTGATTGGTCATGTTGAAAGGAAGATGGATTGAAAAGTAAATCTATTTGAGCTAATTTTTACCTCCCAAGATATAGAACATCTCCTAAAAAGACAATGCTCATGACAGCGCCAAATACAATCCCCAATGGCTTGAACATAGAGACAAAGAGAGGTCCTCTCTTCCAAAGGCACCACATTGTCAAGCTAAAGATGAATGTTAATTTGACTGCCTGCATATATATCAGATATGCGAACAATGGTAATGAAGGTAAAGAAATAATTAAACTAAGACAAGTAGTATGAGTAACTGCAATTTCCAATTACCGTGCAAACAATAGCAATCAGCCCCATATCAAGTCTTAACCGCCAAGCACTAGAATCATGGACAGCAATTAGACTATATATGAGGGACAGAATGGTACCAAAGCTGAAGATGTAACACGACATGAGAAGCGGTGCCACGTACTTTTTCAGAACTAAACCCTGCAAGAATACATGATGTAGTAGCATCAACCATCTAGCTTATTATCTTAGTATCTAATGCATGTATTAGTTAACTGTCATTAGATAGT
>JAYMTH010003920.1:0-10345 GCA_036897465.1 Pelargonium australe | reverse complement strand
CCTATCCAGAAAGCTTCATCCAACACAACCAGCTCACCTATCTCATTTATTGCAATGTACTTTGACTATAAATTAGCATTTTCTATATGTAAATCACCAAGAAAATATACAGAAAATCATTTCACATTTCTCGGTCCCCATTGGGTTTTGGGCCAATTTCCTGCTATCATGCATGAAATATGCCAGATCGAGTGGGGTTTTCAAACAGATCCAAAAGTCGGGTCAAGTGTTGAGTGCCCATGTGTTTCCAAATTTTCAGCTCTACATCAAATGCAACAATGGTACCCAAATGGAACGTTGATGAAGAAGTTTTAAGTTCATAGATAAAAGATTCAAATTTTGTTATCAAAATAGAAACAAAAGCCCCATAGCTTACCATTACTAAATTGGACTACCAAAGATTTCCCAAAACCATGGAACAAAATTAGATTTATGTAAAACCATGTCTTATTTAATTGACCGTTGTTCAAGTTTTCCTCATATAAAGGTAACCAACCACATGAAACCATCAAACTTTCCTTACAATAATAAACAAATTCAGCCCTTATTTTCTACCCAGAAAACAGCTTCACTCTTCAAAATTAGTACGCTCTCCGTACATACTTGGAGATCCACAGTTTCTTTAGAGGTCCTCAGGGCCGTTGATATCCTAGGCAAAAGAATAACAGTGCGTGAGGACCAAATTAGAACAAAAGTCAAATTGAATACCGACTCGAAACAAAATGGAAAGTTAGAGAACCAGAATTTAACATTTTTCTTTAATCTTTCAGGTCGGGTGTAGAGAAAAGTTCGATCAGGTCAGACAACCCATGTGAGCCCCCACCACTTGTGGGTCGGGGATAGGTTAGGTCTCTTCAGCCCGAACACATAAAACCCGCCCCTATACCTGCATTGCATGCTCTACTGGCAACTCAGACCGAACGTGGGTTTTAAATGGGTCGAGCAAAGAAACTCACGGGTTCTCATTTGTGAACTTTTTGTCGACACTAGCATGTCATATTAAGCAGAGAGGCACATTATAACTTACAAAAAGTAGCACGATAACACATGCGTTTTTTTGGCCCGACTCGCCTAGGTTAACATTATCATGGTTCATGCCTAAGGTCACATACAAGTTCTATGATACCAATATGTTTTGGGGTTGAGACCCACACAGCACGATCGAGACTCAGCGAAGTATCCAACAAGAAATGATGATGGAGCTAGAAAACGTGAACTTCATACCTTGTTTTCAAGTACAGCTCCATCGGGAATTTCCAGTTTCACTCCATCTTTTGCTGCAATAGTTACTTTTCCCTGCAAAAGACGATAAAAGCACGACAAAAGTTCAGATAAAAAAAGCCCAGGAGGAACAAAAAGTGACCACATTATAATTTTCACACGAAAGAAAGGTCTCAACCAGAATTCAATGGTTTTAACTTTATTGTCAGAATTTCATGTGATACAGAAGCATCAAGTTTGATCCAAATACAAATTCGAATTCTTGGGTCATCCAAACACTAAGTTTGGCTCATATCCAAAGTTTCAAATGAAATCTTAGTTCCCAAAACGGACTTGAAAATTAATAACCGAAAAGGAAATTTGAAGAATTTCTTGTACCTTGAGAACAACACCAGAGCCGAACCATACATCACCAGACACCTTAACGCTATCAAGATCAATAATACTGGGGATCGACTTGAATCGGCTCAAGAAGCTGGCAACCTGATAGAAGGTTGTTCGAACCAGAATATATAAGCAAATACGTAAGATATATCAATAATCAAGATAATCTTGGCTCATTATTAGCAAAGATTCACCTTCTTAAACTCGGGTCCCAGTTCGATGGAAGGATTAGCAGGGTTTGTTCTAGCTTGGTTCCGGATAACAAAGCCGTCCTCTAGAGTGTAAAGGTCAGACTGAAAAGCGGGATACCATAAACGTGTTAAACTTAGACAAGCCTCTGATATTAGCAAAAAAAAAAAAAAAACGGTTTAAAATAGAGTTCGGAAAAATGGGCGAACCTGGACAAGGAGCAAATCTGAAGTTGCCTTCACTGGAAGGAAGCGTGATCGAGGCCCATTGATACCAATAGCTTTATCAAAGAACTGATTGAAATAAAATGGACACGTATCCCATTAAAAAATCAAATATATTTCAATATCTAAAGCTATCGTTAGGAGTGATTTTCTTTGTTTTGAGTACCTTAATTGCAGCACCGGCTGCGGTTTCCAGCTGAAGAACTTTGAATCCTTCAACTTCCTGAAAGCAAGAACAATCTTATCAGTAACTTGCACATCTAAAAATAATTAAAAAGATTTAAAAAATAATAATAATTATATGTGGAGAGATTGGTGCAAGAAACGTACTTTTGGGTTTGGAATAATCTCCATTTTAAGTGCCTGAGCTTCCACAAGCCTTTTAATTGCCTTCAAGTTGACCCACCTGAGCTCTAAATAGTTAGTACTTTGTCGCTAGCGAGTTACTTTGAATTAGAACACTTCATTTAGCAAAAGAACTTACAGATTGTTGGTGTTGAAAATTTTGAACTTTTCTATCGACTTGAATTCGTTGACCTGCCACAAAAAATATCAAAAGTTAGCCACCGACTTGCCTAGGCCTTTCTATATATTGCACACGTAAGAGACTCAGTATTTCTGAAGGAGCTAAACATGTATCAAAAGAGTACACTACACCGCAGTGGTAAAGCACTCATATAGCATCATAAAACAAAGCCGAATGGAGAAATGTTTGGTAGTTACAACTAACTATTAATATTGTATTTACCACCATAAAGTCTGACGGGCAAAAACATGTTTTGGAAAAACAAGATGCCAATAACAAAGAGGAAGAGTGGAACCACAGCTTACATGTTCATCGGGAACTTGAGCAATTTCCAGGAGCTGCATCACAGTATTGAAAAAGAAAATATTAATTGTGATGCATATACTTGACCGTAATTTCATATATAGGTCTAAGATGAATAGGAATGCTTAACCATGATTGTAATAGATGCAATAATGTCAACAACAAAAATCGAGTGCACACGTATCTCGTGCATAGTCTTGCCACTGGCTTTCCTTTTTCCACTATTATTATCTTAGAAGGATAAAACCAATTGGAAGAAGAGCATGATTTCATACAACTTTTATGACAAAAATAGTTTCTTCCACATCACAGAGGCAACAGCATATACTCATACCATCGTTGCAAAAATTTATTTCAAATATGGCACTTTCAACAGAACAAGGTACTGAGTTAAAAACAGCGAGTTTTGAAGAAACAAGATACAAGGTTATTAAAAAACAATATTACCAAATACCAATGGACGTTAAATATATACCTGAACTTTTCCTTCATAAGCTATGAGAGTACCACCCTTTACATCAGCCAAGGTTTTGGGCGTAACCTGTAAGAGCACATCACAATGTAAAACCAGTTTGGAAGCCAGAAAGGCAAGAACAGATGAAAATTGTATATTTGAAGTATGTACCTCCATACAGTATTCATTCTGGTTGTTGATCAAATGATTTAAGATTTCTATATTATGTAATCAAGGACAAACATGGCCCCACAACCTCGATCTTCATGTAGTAAGTAACAAACAAATAGAGCAGTAACCAGAAACGAAAAATTAATGTAAATCAAAATGAGGATACTCAAGTCGACAATAGCTCCCAGGTTATCTGAGTTAGCAACAAACACATACTCCTTGCCCTGTTAAAGATACAAAAAAGGGGAAAGAAATAAGGAAGAGTATCAAATATTTAACAAAAAATAATAGGTAACAGCACCATAGCACAAACCTGCGACAAGAGTGCATCAAGCTTGCCACTGTTCATCAAGGATGGGAACACATCACCATGGCCAGGAGGGTACCTTCACATGCATATGAAATCCAAGAGCCAAATGAGAAATTGTTGTTGTTGTTGTTGTTGTTGTTGTTGTTGTTAAAAGCAAAAGAAAGGAAAATAAATGAAACTATTGAAAGGAGAAATTGTTAAACCAATAACTCTAACACTATGGCTTTTAATATGAATTATACTGCATTCTCATATCTAATGCTGCTGCAATATACCTCCAATGCATACACAAAAAATTGATACCCACAGCATATTATATGTCATGAAGTTGTAATGAAAAAAAGAAGAGGGGTATGATATGATTTAAGTCATTCAAGTTTTCTTATAACCTATACAAACTTGATAGAAGTTTAAGACTGTTAGTAGTAAGGTAGAATATTAAATCTCTAGTAGTTGAAAAATAATAACTGGACAAATTCTTAAAACTGAAAATATGGTATCTAAAATGAATAGATTTGAAACTCAAACAGCATTAGAAATTGAAACAAAAACCCAAGCTCTGGATAAAAATTCCAAAATACTCCTACATCCTGATATTTCAGAAGTCTTTTGTAATGTTATGAATCCTAAGTACGAATTAACTCATAAATCACAATCCATAAACCAAAGAATTCAAACTATATAAATAATACCATCCATCCTTGCCAGTAACTCCTTTGCATGGAAGTGGCACCATTTCATCAGCAACCAGCCGAGGATACTGGCTCTGTAAATACAAAGTAAATAGATGGCATAAGATTAGTTTTATTTGGAAGATTGTGAAATAAAAATATAATAAAATAGTTCAACAGTGGCTACTGCGATAGCTCTTCATTTACAAACCTGGTTGAAAGTGTGAATCTGAATACTGGAGTTGGAGTATTTTTCTACAATCTACATTATCTCATAACAGGTTAGTTTTCGAGAATGATGTACAAAACAAAATATAGAGAGAACAAGGGAAATCAAGTAAAGATTATTTTACCTTCAGTGTATCATCATGAGTGTTGAATGAGTTCATTAGAAGCAAGGGAACATTGCATCCATATTTGGTATTCAGATTCTGTTAAACAACAAAGGGTAAGCTAACAGCAAATATGGAATACAGAAATTAAATAAAATAAAACAACACACAGAGAAAATAATGATAAAAAGATAACCTCAATCTGCTTAACAATGAGGTCAAGGAATGTCAATCCATTGCGAACTTCAATGACAGACCTGTATTTAAGAAAGACGACATTGAGTTCACAAAAGAAAGACGACATTAAACATAGTTAATCCACAGATTAAAATGCATACTTGGGACCGGTGCAACCCATTGTTGTCCCCAAACCTCCATTGAGCTTTAGCACAGCAAGTTTGTCCAAAAGCTTCTTGGTTTCAGAGGCATCTGCACCAGATGCAGATAATCATAAGTTTCTCAAGATTATATATACAGAACATACATATGTGACAATTAAGAACACGTTACTATCAACGAAGTACTAAAAAAAATTAGATTCCTACCTTCAGGAGTGGGTGCTAAGGTGTCATAAGGAACAACAATTTCATCGGTGGGTGTCTGGATCTTACTCCAATCTACATGTTGAGCTTCCGCGCTAAAATGCAAATTTCCAAATCAAAGAAGCATTTAGGAAAATCAACCTCAAGATATTTAAATCATACTGAAATAGAAAGAAACCAGAATGCACAGGTCGTAAACCATCAACATAAAAGATCCTAACAGATCTATTTTGTTTAGGCAAATTGAATTTCTATCTCCACATTCTTTTAAGCACATATTGAATATTCTGCCAAATGTTTAACGGCACCACATTTCTCAGCAAGGAAAAGTCATTGTCTATTGAAAATGCAATTGATACAAGATCAATTAGACATATTGAACCAATCACTGGTTACAGAATGCAAGAACATTGATTATTGTATAAAAATGTTCGGTGTTGAGAACTTACAAATTCAAATTTAAATATCAAACTGTACCTGAGGTAGCGAGAAACAAGATTGATGAATCCAGACTTCTCATTCTCACTGGAATCAGAAAACAAAATCAAGCTCAGATCTCAACATCTTAATTCCATTATTAACATATATTAACACACACAAAAATGATCCACACACAGTATTCGAACACGTTCACAGATCAAAACAATAAACACTGAGCTCAACAAACAAGGAATCCAGTAAAATGAACTAGAAAATTATATGAAATGAGATCAGAATGTATGAGTCCTCAATCGTCAAGATCTAATTCAAAGCATGTGAGATGATCCACAGAGTAATGGAACTCTTTAATCAAGGAATTAAACTAAACGACAGAAGGATTAGAAAAAGGAAACCAGAAAACAATTGTGCAATACTGTCACCTTCAGTCCTTCAACAATCAAAACAGCAAATAAGTTCGATGATCAAGGAGTATACTTAAATCAACTTCAAGATATCAAAATCACACTGTTTAGGCACAAATGAAAGCATAGTAACTAGAAAATTAAGCTAAATCCAAATGCGTGTGTCCTAAATCTTCAAGATCCAAAACAAGCAGCGAAGGAAATGATCCGCTCAGAACAATTCAACGGACAAATACGAAAAACGAAACAGAAAATAACTGTCCAGTACCAACACATGCACCAACATGAGCATCAACAACACTGTTTGGCCGGAAATAAAGCGTATGAACTAGAAAAATGAACATAAATCGGAATGCATGGATCCTAACTCGACAAGATCCAAACCGAAACGGAGGAACTGATCCACACACGAACTCATCACCGATCATTCAATTCGACGAACAATGAAGAAAAATGAAAAAAAAAACAAATTCGAATTACCTGATTTGATCGAGTCCGGCAACGGCGGACTGGAGCTGCGTGAGCTTCTCGTTGGCGGTCGCCATTGGAGAGTGACGAAGAGCTTCGATCTAGAGAGAGAAGAAGAAGAATCTAGAAGATGAAACAGCGAAGATGGTGCTACGAGATGAACAGAGGAGTGATGGAGAAGAGAGATAACGAGAAAGAGAGAGCTTGTGCTTATATATGTGGCGATCTGCAATTCGTGCGTGCTTGAAGAACCAGTGAGATCTGGAGCGAGCGAGTGTCTATTCGGGTCGGGTATTCCGGGTCGGGTTGAAATTGCTAGAGAAGAGGACAAATGTACCTAATCGTCGTGATAGGCAACGACGGGTGTGGTGAGAGGAGAGGCTTGCTTGACACCCACATAACGGAAACGACGTCGTTGTCGTCGTCGGAGGGTGGGAACGAATATGCGGCCGAATATGACGGCCAGGCCTGTCAAAAACCCACAGATTGTGCTTTCTATTTTTATATTTTAAAAATATTTCACTTTGACCCCTCAAGTATTCATTTTATTTGATTTGGTGCTCATCTTTATTTTTTTGTTTTAATTTAGTCTCTAAATTATTCATATTGGTCTATTTTACTCTCAAACTATGCTATTTCGTTTTGACTCCACCACGACATTTGACCAAACTGTATATGCAACCCAACTTAGGGTCTCTCAAATCGATATACCTTATATCGTTCTTTGATATGTTACTCTCTTAACAATTTGAAATCGAAAATTTAACTAACTTTAATATTAGTATATTACGTGGTTGTCACGCTCACAAACAAAATTAAATTTTGTGTCATCTGAATTTGATAACACCTTCACGAATATAATAGTTCAAAATAAAGTTACAATATTGGGAGGATCAAACTAAAACGTTTTTAATGGTTTATGGACCAAATTAAAACAAAAAATAACTTAAATACCAATTCAAGACAAAATTAAACATTTTTATAGGAATTTTAAAAATTAAAGGAAAAAAAAAAAAAAAAATGGCGCCTATTTTACGCCAAGGTGACACATCAACTGCTTGAGCTTGGCCCTCTGTTTGGCATGGCATTTCTTTTTCTTCCAAAAAGTACACTCTACTTCTCAATTTATGCCACGTGGACATTTATTTAAATGTCACTTTAGTGAAATGTAACTTTTTACCTTATATTCCTTCACGTTCTTCCAATATAATAGGTCAATTAATTAATTCTGATCTGGATTGCAAAACTTGACGAACTAAAGGCAAGTTTTGCATTATAAAATGGGAACATGTTTGAGTATGGTTACATAAAATATGCAAATCTCATCTCAACAAAGTATATAATATGGGGTAGTTTGATACACTAACATAGCTATTTGATCAAACAAAATAAATATTTGAGGAGGAGACTATTGTCTTATAGTTATTTTCATAAACAAAGTCATATAAAATTATTATTATTTTATCTTCATCACCATTTTTTCTGATTTACACCATGGAGTTCTTAAATGGGTTCGCACACTCGCGGTTGAGTCCGTAAAGTCGTTTTACCATACTCAGATAATTCTCATTTGAGGTTTGTTCGCAGTTATAACTTTCACATATCTCTCCATATAAGTGTGCTGAACGGGGATTGATTGCAAGCGCTCATACTCGCGCAACATATATGTGTTGCCAACTGTGCCACCTGTGGGTTCTATCATCATTTTCAAATGAAAATTATAACTGAATAAATTTATAATATGTCTTACAAACGGATCATCTACGACATAAACTATTATGAAGATAGTATTATCATATATACCCGAATTGTTATCCAACTAAATAATAAAAATCTGAACTCGTAAAATTTCTCATTGTTACATTGTTTAATTTTTTTTAGATAAATAATTATTTAAATTAACTAGTAAATGGATTTAAAACACTATTTGGAAGATGATAATAATAATTAAAAAAGAAAAAGACAATTAATGCAGCTTGTTGGCATATATGAAATGTGATTTGTCGTTTCCTACATAAAACAAGAGCATGACATGAGGTTTTGATGGTTTCCTAAATGACTAGGATTGCAGCGTAATGCGTACAAACTCATATTTCTAGTTGATTCGAGCTCCACTCTCCCGTTGCCATGTGAGCTCGCACAAGTATATTCTAGGACCACCTGGTCCGAGGTGTTGGTCATGTCAAATATCAATTGTAGACGATATAATTCAAGTTTCGAACCAGACTTGAATTGAAGTAAATCAAGAAAAAATTTATTTAAAATGACAGGTCAGAACGAGGATGCTTTATAGATGGAAGCCTGCGAAGATGATATTTTGAATCCATGAAGAAGTTTAGCTCAGTTTTGTTGGGTTTATGAAAAATCTTAACCATCCCACGATACATACTTTCAAGCCACATAGAAATCAATCGTAAATCATAGACTTCATCCTGAATCAAGCTGTCAAGCTGTCAAGGAGGAAAATTGGAGTCGGTAATATATTTTGTACTATTTATATTGATTTATTATTTTTGTTTTATTTTTAAATTAATTTTGCTGGCTATATTCTTTATCCAGCGCCAAATATTGAACTTAAGACATTGAAGTTTTGCCTCCCTCCCAAGGGGACAATTTTGATAAATACGGATGCAGCCTTTGACAAGAAACATCGGGATGCTTATTTAGGCATTGTAGGAAGGGATAGTTTCAATCGTACTAGATTCTGCAAGAGCTGGTCTGAATTTGCCTTAGACCCGAATGGCGCTGAGCGTAAAATCTTGGATATGGCTTTTAAGAAGATAAAGAGTTATGTATTCACTGATTTCATCATCTGTTCCGATAACAAATCTGTTATCGAGACTTACAGTAAGAGTGTGTTGAAGAGTGATCCTAATGCATTTGTTGGGATGAACATCTTTACTAAAGAAGGAGGAAAAATCTCTGGTGTTATGAAATACAGCAATGGGAAGAATGTGACATTGAAACATGTCCCGCGTGAACATAACCAAAGTGCTGACTACATAACGAAAGTGGCAAAACTTGAAGAATTCGATTCTGACATGAAGATGTGCATGCCTCCCGGATTGAAGAATATAGTTGATGCAGATGTCTTAAGTGTTGCTGCCAGCTCAAGTGTTCTGAACACGATCAATGAGGATGTTTTCGTTTTTGACTTCGTTTCTTTTCCGGAGATGTCAGACCTTATAACGAGCATTACTAATGGTCCTGTCTTTCAGCACTTCACTGACCGAATTGATTTGGTAGGGTTTTCAGAAAAAGCTTTATAGGTAGAAATTCTGACTAAAGAAAAGGTCGTCGCGTCCATGGAAGTGGAGTTAAGGGGTGTTGGACTGAAGGTATTTGCTGATGACATGAAAGGTACAAGAAAAGTCTTTCAAAAGATGACCAAAAATCATGAAAATGGTATCCTTGCCCAGTTGTTCACTTCAATGAGGAGTGGCTGGGTAGTGGTCCACACACGATGAAAATACTCAGTTGGATACCGTGCGACCAGTGATCCATTCTTCCACCAGACACGGCCCCAATAACGTGCACTCAAGTGTTCTTACACAATCCGAGATGGTTTGGGCAAGTGAGCCCTCCCCTATTTATAGAACAAAACTAGGCAAGTGGACGGCTACGATTTAAAGTCTAAGAGAACAATCAATGGCTAGGATTGACTCTCTAGAAAATTCTAAACAATGTGGATACATCCATACAATTCTA
>JAYMTH010003919.1:0-10347 GCA_036897465.1 Pelargonium australe | reverse complement strand
CGAATCATGACTCGTCGGCTCGGGTGCCACGTGTCGTGTTTTTAGTGGCCCTCGTTCTTATGATTTTTTGGTAGAAACACAAACAATGTTGTTGCAATGACAAATTGAAAGAAGAAAAATAGGAAGCTATATGCAAATGAGGAAATATATATAGTATCATAAAAATAATAAATTTGTAAAGAGATCATGAGTAAATTACAATTAGACCATTTAAACAAGTTGGCTCCAATCATTTAACATAATAGTAAAATTATTTCTAATATTTGTATGTAAAGTCAAGTGAAACACTTGTGATGTTATTTATGGATGGAAGGAGTATTGGGTAACAACTATTTGGACAAGAAAACAAAAGCTATACAAGTTTCAGTCCAGTAGCATCAAAACACAGACACTACCAAGTAACCAAAACTACATCTGGTAATGCAACAAAACTAGCATCTGTGCCTCAACTATCCTGGCTTTGGTTTGATGATGCGTTGCGTTTTGTCAACTTCGTCAGGAAATAAGCCGCAGCAACCTTAGCGCCTAGACTAGAGCGCCCGCGTGACAGGCAGATCACACCCCCAAGAACGAGAAGACCTTTCACTACCAGCTTCTTCGATGGTCTTCTGCTCAGTTTACTTTCATTATCGGGTTGTTGGCTAGAAATCTGTACATTTCCGCTGTCCGCGGAGCTTGCTGAATCATCTAAACTCATCCTGTAGCTTGAATTACTAATTTCCGGTGGGATCTATGAGAAGGGAAAAAGCAAGATCCAGCAACACAAAAAGCATTATGATGGTAGCGTAAAAGTTGCAAAAGAACAGAAGTGTAATAGTTTCTTGACAGTAAGTAAAACCATGGTGCACATGTCCTTCACAAAGAGCATAATACGAAGGTAAACGTTGCATGGTTGTTTCATGATGATCGTGATTTGCAGTATGCGACTAATCGTAAAGGAAAATACTACATACCTTCTGAATAAGAGTGATTGCATTGACGGCTGAAATTGTTGGTGAGCTACGGAATTGAGAGTACTTGCGTAGTGCAATATCCATCTTGCAGACATAACTCCATATGCCCTTTGCAAAGGCCAGTTTTGCCATCTCCACGTGCAAACCAGCATCTTCTTGGTGCAACATTTTGATCTCACTAGCATTTCTATCAGGCACTGCAATAAACTAAGAACTCGGTCATTCTCGCAATTCACGGAATGTATATTTAAAACATCGAGTATAAAAAATTGTTGGGGGAAAAGTTATCCACTAGTTGCCCAAATCGACTTACACAAAAGTGGAGTGGTGTGGTGAAATAAGTAATGCAAGGTTTTCACTGAAGCTATCTCAGAAAATAGATTTGAAAGTTACAAAAAGATACTAATCCGGCTTTTTTCGAGGAAACTTTTATAGTCTACAGAAGGAGAGAGAGAGAGAGAAGAAGAAGAAGCACAAATCAGGCACTTGCCTTTCCTGATTCGCCATCCTGATCTAAGTAGCTTAATGCGTACATACTTCTTCTCTCGTGGTGCCAAAGGATGTTCACAATCCTACAAGAGCAATAAACAATTAAAGGTTAAAATAAAAGAAACAAATGCATAATATTTATGGTAGATTAATTTGCGGATAAACACAAACATCTCAAGGTAGGGAATAGTATGTGTACATACTTTTTTACGTCCTACCAATGAAGTTCACATTGACACAATCATTGAATCTTTTTTTCTTTTTGGACGTACTAGCAAAACCATCCTAATTTCAAAATGAAGCTAAGAACATTACCTTGATATAACAATAAAATGTTTTATCCTCGCCCTCCCACATTCTCCAACCCAATACATAATCTCTAGGCGTGAGGAAAGGGTACTTTTTAATCATCCGACCAATTTCAGTTCCATTAGACTCATCTATCTCTAACTGCTTGTGCTGAATAAGAGTCTTGTCCCACTGCTTCCTATAATCGTTATCCATATAGAAGTCTCTCAACATCTCAGGGGAGCAATTCTCGTAGACTGTGATACTCATGTATCTCAAAGGACCGTCCTGTGAGCAAAAAGATAGACGCACTAACTCAAGATATTCATCTAAACTCGCAAAATCAACATTGAAAAGCAGTCCATTAGCACATGGCAATTAGAAAGAGAAAAAAAAAAAAGCTTATTTGAACAGTAAAAATGAAAAATGCTATTTGTTCTTAAACACTATGGCATCATTTGGGAACCACTATTTTCATAAGGGCAAGTTTGAAGTCAAAGAAGAATAATAAGTTTGCGTTGCAAGGAGACTAAGGGAGAGTTGGAAAATTCACTTTCCGGGAAAGTGAATAATCCAGTTCATATGGGATTCGAAAAACTAATTGTGGGGGATGGTGGCTTTGAATCCCAGGCACTTTCCTGAGGGAGGGGTGGGGAAGTCAACTGACATTTTAACCCCTATTTTACACAGCTCATTATCTCAATATTCTACATTTTCCGTCCACTTTCTTATTTGCCAAATGATACCAATGTTAAAAGCTGGTGAGTGGATAACCCGGCTTAAGAATTCAAATCGGAGTGACATGCACACACATAGTAAAAGCTAACATCCCATTGAGCACTGGCTTTGAGAAACATTGGATGATAAGACATGGATATTTGGAAGTACAGTAAACAAGAATTCCAACACATCATGCTTAGCATGGTATATCTACACAACTAAAATGCTATGAAAAAGCTCGGAGAATCTACTAGGAGAGAAGAGGGTTTCATCATCATATTAGTTTCACTATAAATTAAGCATAAAAAACTATACCTTGGATTTCTGGCATTTCGCAATATAGGAAAAGAAATCAGTTCTCTTGTCAATGACATTTTCCCATCCATCATTTCGATTGAACTTTCCGTCCATATTCTCAATAAGTTCCTTTAAATCCCCATCTGATACTATATCCAACTTTCTACACAAGTAAATGGAACCAGCAAATCAGTATAAGATTTTTTTTATCATTAAAAAAAATGGAAATTTAAGAAGTGAAGTGCCAGTTCTAATCTAATAGCAACATCACCAATCAATCAACAGCCAATTTTTTTGTAAATGTAGTGAAAAATCCATATCCAACTGCAAGAGAGAACCTACTAAGACTTAAAACAGGATTGGGATGAACAAATATTTAAACAAATAAATAAACTGTAAATTTAAAAAATTCACAGGACTAGCAGTACCTGAGAGAGGGTTCTTTCTGGTTCTGATTCTGATTCTGGTTGGTAATGGTTGGTTCGGGAACGAGGAAGGATCTTCGGGAGCGATTGGGGAAGAAGACTCTCTTGCGCTGCCAAATCACAGCGACAAGTAATGCAAAAACAGTGGCCCAACCGCACAAACCGCCGCCGATTTCCCGCCAAAATTCGACCGGCGACGATGAAATAAATCCCATCGCGCACAGTAAGTAGCTAGAAATTGATGATTCAAATCGAGAGGGCCTTCAATTCCATTTCCAGATTCTCTGCAGAAGGATCGTCGTCGTCGTTGTCATTTCGGAGACGAAGCCATAGCTGAACTGAGCGATCGTTGTCGAGATCGATCGGCTATGGTGGTTGTTCGATTTGAGTGATTGAGTTGCTTCAGTTCGACTCGAGCTGATCCGATTGACCTTTTGCTCGGAGTTGTTTCCTACTATTATTTATTTATTTATTTATTTTTCAACGAACTACTATTATTTATTTTAATCATTATCCTCCTTTTCATCTTAAGAACAATAATTCAATTTGTCCCTTCCATTTTATTTGGAAGTTTGCGGGAGCATCTCTAATACTTAGCTACATATTTTGATGCTAAGAAGGCACGAGAGCGTCGCGTTTAAATATTTATATTTTTGGTGTAGAAATAGAATATAAATAAATTATCGTTTTGAAAGTCAACTACGATCTGTTTGATTATGATTGTTCTTGATTTTCAAGACGACGGCAGTCTTTTCAATTTTTATATAATAAATTATGGTATTTCTCATTAAGATAACGAGTCTTACAAAGTAAAAAAAATTAAAAAAAATAAATAAATAACAAGTCTTATTTTTTTTGTGTACAAGATTTAATAAATCAAAGCATATACATTGGAAACTAGAAACAATTCCAAGCTAAGGATTACTTGCCACCTAAGTAAGGCATTGTTATTGTACTTTTATGGTATAGAAGGTCTATCACTAACAACAGTATAGAACAAATAACACATACAAACCTGAGAATTTAAGTATGAGCATAAGTTTAACATATTTCTTCGTATTTTTGTTAGAGATATATATATTTTTTTCCCCGCAATTCCTTTATTTAAACTTGCCTGCAAAGATTTTAAACTTTACAAACACAACACATTAGCCAGTATCTCCACATATATAAAATGCAGATGACAAACAAAAGACGAAACTAACAACTACATTTGCAAAAGCAGCACTCGGAAGGCTTATATTTTACATTTCAAACCAGAAAAACATCAGGATCTACTTTCTCGCCAAATAATTTCAAGCCAAGGGTAGAACAAATTTACGTGTCACAAACACTACATCAAGCCAACCGGATACGTACCCCAGCTATAACACGTGTTCCTAAATGGTCGGCACAGAAGAGACCGGTGCTGCTATAGTATCTTCAAGTTTGATTCTGGAGCCCATGGAGCCCTCGGATGCAGGATTGGGTCTATCGGAAAACGTGCTTTCTTTACTACCGTCGTCCAAACGGACAACTTGAGCAAAGCTCTTCGACATATGCTTTATGAAATCATTTGATAGTGTAACGGCATTTTGGTGATCGTTTTCTCCAACTACCCCTACAGAGATTAGGCTGGCTTGTTGTCTGGCCTTGCGTTCTTGCATAGCTTTCTGTCGTTCTTCGTAAAAATCAAAATCATCCAGGATGGACATATCGGTTTCATAGTTCTTGAAAATGCTCAACATCTCAATACCCTGCTCCAACTTTACCTGTAATATTTCGAATTTATGTGAAGTATGACAAAAACAACATTGCAAGTTAGAACTAACTTGTATGCTTTTATAATTTATTGCTACCTGTCATAACTTATAGATATTATATCCAATTTCAAGTCAATGAAAACACACAAAGATGGGTATATAGAATGCAGAGAACATAACAAATTTACAAGTAGAACTCAGAGCCTGAGGTCTAAGACAGAACGTGTGTAGAGCTGAGTAAGGAGTCCCGGTTGCATGATTAATAAACCAAGTCCAAAGGCTCCCCGGGATACAAAAATAGGACTATTGATCATCTTTTTCACTAATTCGAATAAGCATGACCTTAATGACTTCTTCTAGAAATAAACAATGGAGTAATTTGCAAAAGTTAAATGTATGTAAGTCACTCAGATGCTACCATCAGCCACTGCAACCGGTTAACAACCAGAAACTAGATGCCTAGGTTAGAGGTGGCAAATTGAATTGGGCCCAAACCCCGATCCGCATTTCTTGCACGAATCTGTACCTCTTACAGACCGGGGTCGAGTTAGGCCTTTTTAGCCCAAATATGAAAGAACCCGACAAGAAACCTCCCCCCCCCAATTTTGGGAAGTTCAAGGCTGGCATTCCAATATTAGAAAGGAAGGGGATGTTCCAATCACGTAACACATTTGAACAGATGAATTCATACCTCTTGAGTGTCTCGACTGTTAGTTACAGGCTTGTTATCATTATTTTCTAGTACAATGTGGCGAAACTGATTGTTTGGGACATCTTTGATAATATGCCACTTCACAGGGAATTGCCCACTCCATTTGTCTTGCTGCCAGTAGTCCACGCTCTTGTCAAAATCAACACGCCCAACCATTTCAGCCACCCCACAGAACTGAGCACTAGCGTTCACCTGTTTACATATGTAACATACAAAATATAACAGATATATGGAAAAAAAAAAAAAAAAAAAAAAATTATAAAGGAAAAAACGGGAAAAAGGGAAAAAAAAAAGATAAAAGGAAAAAAAAAAAAAAAAAAATCATCAAGAGATAAAACAGGAAATAAGGAAACAGAATATAGTGGGGACTGATATTAGACTAGGTTGCACCATCAAGTTTAAGGCTGAACAAGGTCCAGCAAGTCTGCCCCAACTAAACATAATAATGCCAGAGAGTTTTCTCCTAACAGGTTTTATGAGAAAACTATGGTCAAACACTCTCCCAAGACCTTAAAATCTTCGTTGAGTGAATTAAGCAGAAATGACAGCTATGAAAAGAAGAACACGCTTCTGTGTCCTTTTCTAGTTCAACACCAAGCAAAATACACTTTTAAAGACTTCGTTCCTCTATCAGAAATATCGTTAAAAAAGAATGATATAACTGTGCCTTCAGTTGGCCGCAACTCCAACGATATGCATGCAATTCACACTGCTGCATGAAGATGGAGTAACCAGTCTCTATCCGATTTTCATTAAAAATAATTCTTCAGAAATAGACACGACACTTAAATAGCAAACAGAATCCATCTTGAATAAATCAGGATAATATGAATCACTGGAAACTAAGCTCCCAGAATAAGAATGTTGACGATTATCAGGATAAGGCAATTACCGAGAAAAAGAGAAAGACAGGGCAGGTGTCATCCTTTTCCTTAGCTTCATGATATGCAGCATCTAGTTTTTTGTTCCCATTAGGTGTGCTGGCCCAGACACCATATTTAATACTCTTGTGAATATTATCTTCACTATAAGATTTGATGACAAAGAACTTAGCATCTTTGAACTCTGTAACAAAATCTGGCTTATTGAATGACTCGTCACGGATCTTGGTAGTAGACGTAATGTGTTTATTATCGTCAATGGAAGAACTTCTTTCCAATGTAATTTGACTCTTTGGTTTTGATGCTCGTGGTCCTCGGTTTTGCTCACTGAGGATATCAAGAGTCCCATTACAACTGCATACAGAACCACTACCCCTTCCGGCTCGCCTGCTATTGTCAAGTGAAAGCCAACCCCGACCGTTCATTCCCAAACTGGATATTGGTGATGCACTGCCAAAGCTAGAACCTTTACTAAAACTGCCATGCATATAGCCTCTGTTGTAAGAGTTTGAACCAGATCCAAACCCATATGTTGACCTTTGCTGTTGAGAAGTCTGACCAAAATTAAATGGTCAGCCGTAACACTAAAAACAATGTGTTTTAAGTAATTGCATGCATCTAAGCTCATGATGTATGAAATGCAAATCTTATTATCAGCCACCAACAGCACTTCCTAAGTGATACACAAATATGCAGGGAGAATAAGGCTAAGCATTATGGTCAAGGATGTACAATGGTAGCAGATAGTCACTTGGGCAACCATGTAAAAATAACTACAATGGTTATTGAAGTCACAGAATTTACATTGACTCTACTAAGTTATTTAGCCAAATTGTTGCTGTTGTTTAACATTCTTATTTCTTTCAGAGACAAATTTCATTTGATAACATGAAGTATGAACATATAGTTTTTATAAAGCCATTAATTTCTAAAAACTGTGACAAGAAGGTGCCTAATTCTGCAACTGGAATTGTAGTTTTCCCTTCTTCACAAAAAAAGGAAGCAATAAGTTATAACCGAATTCCCTATAAACATAGACAAAATAGAAGAAAATGAAAAGAGAGAAAAGAATGATCATCAACGATATACACAGGTAATTGAACAAACCATTCCAAAATTCTGCCCAAATGAACCGAGTGTGCCGATCGGTTGTGGAGACACTGCTGGTGATAATGGAGTCAAAGGCCTGTGTCTGTCTGACGGTTTAGACCAATCCGACCATATTCCTCCAGATCTCAACCCATCAAATCCTTGCTGCAAATCATGAAAACCAAGAGTACCAGGATTTCCAGGAAAGCTGCCTCTACCAAAAGATCCCATTTGAGGAGGATAACCAGGCCTTGGCCCAAAAAGCATATTTTCATTTTGTTGGTCGACAGTCATCAAATTATTGAGCTCTGGCTGTGAAACTGGAGTCGGAGAAGAAATATATGGCATGTTAGGAGGAACTAGCTGCTGGTAATAAGGCGGTCCAGAATATGAAAATTGTTGGGGGGAGTATAACTGCGCATCTCCTCCTACAGAAGGCATAGGTGTTGTGACAGGAGAATATGGCCCGTATGGCATCTGGGGACTGTAGCCATATCCGGTATGGTACACTAGAGAAGGATTGTCATTGTAGACACCCTAAATAAGATTATAGGTTATATAAAACAATAATGATTTTACATGGAAAGATAAAAATGTATAAAGACATATGTTCTTTTTTTTTCTCCTTGTGTGTGTGTGCATGTGTTTGAAGGGTGTCGAAGACTCACAGGCGATCCAATTTCCAACCCCTCAGCATTAAAATATGGAGGATATTCATCCCATTCGCCAACAGCATTGTCATAACCTGGGGTTACACATCAGAAACAGGAACAGGAAAGTAATCCCTTCAGTCAACTTAAAGAAAGAGAAACACTACAAAACTTATAGAATATCATAGACTATGCAACTGAGTTCTAAGCGTTCAACATCAATTATAGCCAATGACCAGGGGATTACTTTTAATGTTTTACATGACTAGCAATTAACAAATCATGGATGACCCATTCTACTTATTGCAAAACAGCAAAAATAATAATAATAATAAATAAATAAGCAAGACTATTCAATCTGAACTAAGTTTTATAACAGAGCCATATCAATCTGAACTAAGTTTTATAAATAATGTCCAGTTCCAAACTATGCACTGGCTTGCATTGAAGACGTACCTCCGTAATAGAAAGCCTGCGGCTGGGGGGCATAGACATTAGGCGAATATACAGCGTGATCTCCACCTGAACCAAAAGATCCAAGATGAGCAGTAGGGTCCTTTGGATGAATTATCGTAGCGGCGTCTTGAGAAGAATTTGGGGAAATTGACTTCTCGTTTTTCACTAAAAGAGGCTGATATGACATTGACAGAGGAAAGGTTATTACAACAATAAACTTCTTTAAACTTACCCGTACAAAAAAAAAAAAAGCAATAATGTGGAGATAATTGTAGTGAATGCACAATTACCTGCTCCTTCATGTTATCCGGTTCAGCCGTTTTCTCTTCTGCATCCATGATCATTATGCTCAGTGACATAGTAGAGTCTTACAAACACAGGCACTACAAATTATTGACCAACCAAAGCAAAATTCGAGGATAGGAAAACTTGAAGCTATGAATATGTGCGCACATATCCACGCGTGCACACCTATGCACACATGATAAATAGAAGAAATGAATATATTTAAAGAGTATCTACTCTCTAGTTTAGTTTACACACAACAACAAAATTAGAAATTTAAGGGGGGAAATACCATAAAGAAACCCAACATAATGTGCATGAGCAAACAATTTTCTAATATCCAGCCCGAGCAAAACACAGCACAAATCAGTAATAAGGTAGCTAGTTTTTTTTATACAAAATATGGTTTTGATTTAATAAATTATAAAAATGAGAACAGAAACATAAAAATTCCAGGCAGTGCATGGATTCGGCGGATAATTAAGCACCATGAAATGCAAATCTCCATTTCTCTCAGATCTCAATTACAACACATGAACACAATCATTAACCTCCTCGAAAAGCAGATCGATAAGAGATTACAAACCCGGCAACAAGAACCGAATAATCAAAATCAAAATTCAAAATAAACATGATATCAGACAAAAGCCGGATCTTCAAACGGTAAAAGCATCCAAGTCTCTGTAGCTAAATGCAAACTAGCAGGCACAAACACAACAAGAAATTGAAATTGAAATTGTAGAAGAATAGGCATGTGAAATGAAGAACACGAACCAGTATTATCTTTGTTGAATCGAAATCAATCGAATTGAAATCATGGAGAGTTGAGATCGAGGAAAGGAAAAAGAAGAAAAAAAAAGAGATGTGGAGGAGAATTAATAGGAAGAAGATGGAGAGTTGACGTACCAGAGGAAGGATCCGAGGGTTGGGGGTGGGGGTGGGTTGCGGAAGCGGGTGTAGGTGTAGCCATGGTGATTCAAAACGGAAAGATCTCACAGGAATCTAAGGACGAGCGAGAGAGAGAGAGAGAGAGGCTGTGTGTTTCTACATGTGTATCTATCAACGTATTTATTTGCGTTTGCAAGAACTATAAAACAACACTGCGATTTATTTGGAATTTATTTTCATTTTCTCCTTTAATAATAATAATAATAAGGAAAAAGTCCATTTTAGTCTCTGACCTATCCAAATCGTGTCGTTTTAGTCCCTTACTTTTAAAACGTGTCGTTGTAGCCCAAAGGTTAGACGAAAGTGTCACTTTAATCCAAAGGTTTCAAAAAACGAGCCCCGTAAGGACATTCCGTCAAAATCAGAGACGAAATCCGTTAAGTCTCTCTGACGTGTCATTTTTTAATATAAA